>PVKS010023043.1:0-32896 GCA_004027875.1 Aplodontia rufa
TTTCCAATAAAAAATGAGAGAGAGATTTAGGATAAATGGAGAGATATACTGAGTCTCAAAGGAAATGTGCATGAGTAATGGAGATGCAGAAAGTGTAATTCCTGAGTGACATGCCTTTGGCTCTTGCTCTTGAAAATGAGGGAGATGCACAAGTTCTGGGAAAAAACAGCCCATAATTATGCAGCTTCACACTGGCTCCAGGTCATGTCCTGCTCCAAACTACTGTCACTCCTTAAATAGTGGAACCTAACCCAAGGAAAGTTTTCTTGCTCTGCAAATGGCCCATGTTCTGCCTTAAATGTATATCTGCTTCCTAAAGAAATCCTTTGTCTATACCTTTGTCTGGTACATGCTGAAGTTCTTTTCCATCATGTATGTCAAGAACCCCTCTGGCCCAGAGTCAAATTCTTACTCTCCTCTGACACCGCCTTAGAGTCTTCTCCAGAGACATCTCTTTGTTCTTGACAACTTCACATACATTGTCTGGGTGCAGTGACCCATGCATGTGACCAAGGAACTTGGAAGGTAGAGGCAGGAACATCAGAAGTTCCAGGCCAACTTGGGTAACTTTTGAGACTTGTAGCCAAAATTTTAAAAAAATAATAAGTAAATAAAACAGGGTTGGGGATGTAGCTCAGTGGTAGAGTGCCCTTAGGTTTGGTCCACAGTAACAAAAACAACAGAAAATTCACACATGTTAATTTAAAAGTCTTTGACAAAACTCAGTGCACACAAATGAGCAATCCGGCCAAAAATAATACACAATTTAGCAAGATATGGTCCACTAAGACAATTCCATTTATACTGATATTTTATGTCTGCAAACATTAAAAATATGTTAATGGTAAATTATACATACAATGCTATATAAATGTGCAAGTTATGTATATGTGTACATATGAAAACCTAAAGCAATTTTATTCAAAGAGTGCATAAAAGAGGGAGAGACTCTAGGGTGGGATTCAGGGAGACAATCCACATTGTAGCTTACTCTTTACCTTCATGAAAATCCAATAATTCTTGTGCAATTATTTAATTCTGGAAAATTCACAATCTAAGCATTTATATCACTTGTAGGGGCAAAATGTAGAAGAGTCAAGAGACTAGGGGTGGGCTATGTGGGGTAATTCTGGTTTAAGAACATATGCCTAACACATTGCTTTGTATGCATTTATGATTGTACAATAACTCAACTCCTTAATAAAAAAAATTCTCATCTACCCTTTTTGTTTCTTAACATTGAAATCCCCGTTCCTTCTGTTCCTGATGAGTCTTTTGAACTCAGAAATATTAATATGTATTTCACTCAAAATTCTTCATAGTTGCAAAGTTTGAGTAAGTTTGTAACAGTGATTCTGAACTGTCTTTCCTAATTACTTCCTCTTCTTTTGCTTGGAATTCTAAAGAAGATGTACCTAAATGATTATCATGTTTATTACTGAATAATGTTTCTTAGATTTACAGAATCCAGAGATTCTGTAATGATTAGGTCTCCACCTAGCACATAGTGTGTAGTATCATAAATATGATCAGTGAGACCTCATGTAAGACCTCACAAGGCAAGCAAAACAGATCCCCTCAGGTAATAGCTTTTCTTTTGGATACCTCCTAAAACTGACTAATTCTATCAACAAATATTTTCAGCATTTTTTACATGCTGAACTTTTTTATTTGAGCATAATATTTTTTAAGAGAGAAAGAAAGAGAGAGAGAGAGAGAGAGAGAATCAATTTTTATTGAGTTTTTCACATGGCTTTCATTGCTCTGACACTTAGTCATGTATGTGGGTGCTGGGGTTTGAAACCATGTACTCATGCATGCCAGGCAACTGCTGTAACCGCTGAGCCACCACTCCAGCCACATAATAGTTTTTTTTTTTTTGCATGTGTCTGTAAAAAAGGGATGCAGTGATTTCTATTTGAATATGTTAAAGACATTAATTTAGTCATTAGGCACCAACAGCAGGAAATGCTGAAGATTACTCCTTCACAGCTTCATATGATCTCACACACAGTTATGTAAACCTGTGTTTCAATTACCTAATTTTTAAGACTCTTGTAGAGATGTTAAGAAAAATAGCTACAAGAGGAGGTGGCACATGATAACCACAATAAATAACATTGTTTTTCTTATTTTTAGTATTATTTTGTGGAATTATAGATGTATGAACCCAATGTGTAATGCATGAACCACACAGAGAGCTGGGGAAGTCTCAGTCTTCGATACCAAACAGAAATAAGTTGAATGGAGAGATTGGAGGTGGTACTGTCAGAGAGGGTGCCTCCCAGAGAAGCAACTTATGAAACAAACATAAAAGATGACTCAGTTATTAAATCAATTGAGGAAGAAAGAGAGGGGAAGAGGGACAGGGAGGAGAGATAAAAAGTGAGGGAAAGAGAAGACCTTATAAAGGAATTATATAATGAAGTATCTTAGTATGTGAAATACAATATGGTATCTGAAAGATAATCAAATTGAAAGTTTAGTATGGCTGGGAAAATAATGTATAGAACATAAAAAAGGAAAATGTGTAGGAAAAATAAGGTTACATATAATGAATTACTTTGAAATTTGTGGAAACTGGAAATTAGCACATCAGGGAATCCCTAAATAACTAAAATTAGTTATGTTATCACTTATGAGTTTTATAAATTAAGTTTTCCAGAATTTTATTTTCCTTAAGTTGAAGTGAGATGTCCATTATAATTCTACCTGTGCTCAACCATTTCTTCTAATCCTAAAACCCCATGGAAGTCTATAAGTGCCTCAAATCACCTAGTTGCAGGGCCCAAGCAGTGGCTCAGGGGTACAGCACTTGTCTGGTACACTCAAGGACCCAGTTCAAACCCCAGCACCACATACACAACTAATGTCAGAGAAAGAAAGGACAGCTGAAAAAATAAATAAAACTCATTCTCTCTCTCTCTTAAGAAAATTAAAAATAAAAACACCTGACTGAAGAGAACTCAACAGTCTTCCATCTGTCTTATTTTTTTCAAACTTCTGAGAAAATTATGCTCAGAGTTCTCTGAATCACTAATATTGATATTGAATAAATTATAATAAAAGGGTATAGAGGAATTAAAAATGTAAAATATCACTTTCAAAGAGAGAAACCCCCAGAATTAGATGTATTCTTAAAATCCACCTCAAAATTAGTTCTAAAAAATGTTTGCTTAAAGAGTATCAAGTTGAATGAAAGTGGTGAGAGCAGACAGTCATGTCTTGTTCCTGATTTTAGTGGAAATGCTTTCAGCTTTTCTCCATTAAGTATTATATTAGCTGAGGGTTTAGCATTTATAGCCTTTACATAGTTCAGAAATGGTCCTTTGAACCCCATCTTTTCTAGAGTTTTGAACATAAAAGGGTGCTGGATTTTATCAAAGGCCTTTTCTGCATCCATTGAAATGATCATATGGTTTTTGTCCTTTATTCTGTTTAAGTGGTGGATTACGTTAATTGTTTTGTGTATGTTGAACCAGCCCTGCATTCCTGGGATGAAGCCCATTTGGTCAGGATGCATTATTTTCTTGATAAGTTTTTGAATACAGTTTGCTAGAACTTTATTAAGGATTTTTGCATCCAAGTTCATCAGGGATATTGGTCTGTAGTTTTCTTTTCTTGATGTATCCTTGTCAGGTTTTGGTATCAGAGTTATGGTTTCTTCATAAAAAGTGGATGGGACCCTAGCTGGAGCAATTAGGCAAGAGAAAGAAATCAAAGGGATAAAAAAAGGAAGAGAGGAAGTCAAACTCTCTCTTTTTGCTGATGACATGATCCTGTATCTGGAAGATCCAAAAAACTCCATCAGTAAACTGCTTGAACTCATAAGTAGATTTAGCAAAGTGGCAGGATACAAGATCAACATGCACAAATCAAAGCTTTCTTATACACTAATAATAATAGGACTGATGAAGAAACCAGGAAATTAGTCCCATTCAAAATATCTTCGAAACGAATGAAATACTTGGGAATTAACCTTACAAGGGAAATCAAAGATCTCTACAATGAAAATTATTGGTCATTGAAGAATGAAATCTAAGATGACCTAAGAAGATGGAAAGATGTCCCATGCTCTTGGTTAGGCAGAATTAATATAATAAAAATGGACATTCTACCGAAAGCATTATATAGATTTAATGCTATCCCTATAAAGATACCTATATCGTTCTTTACAGACATAGAAAAAGCAATTCTCAAATTCATTTGGAACAAAAAGAAACCTAGAATTGCCAAAACACTACTAAACAAGAAAGACGAAACAGGTGGTTTCGCCATACCAGATTTAAAACTATACTACAGAGCCGTTGTAAAAAGGCAGCATGGTACTGGTATCAAGATAGGAAAGAAGACCAATAGAATAGAATAGAAGACCCTGAAACAAACCCTCAAATATCTAAACATCTGATTTTTGACAAAAGGGGACAAAATATTACATGGAGGAGAGACAGCCTCTTCAACAAATGGTGCTGGTCAAACTGGACAGCCACTTGCAGAAAGTTGAAATTAGACCCATATCTTTCACCTTGCACAAGAATCATATAAAAATGGATCAAGGAGCTAGGAATTAAACCAGATACCTTGCAACTGATGGAAGACAAATTAGGTCCAACAATTCAGCATTTGGGAGTAGGCAAATATTTTCTCAACCTGGCTCCTAAAGTGAAGGAAGTAAAGTCAAAAATCAGTGAATGGGATGTCATATAGCTAAAAATCTTTTGCACCACCAAGAAAACAATCAAGAGTCAAGAGGTTTCCTATGGAAATGGAAAGAATCATGGACTATGATTCCTCAGACAGGGGACTCATATCCAGAATCTACAAAATCCTCAAAACCTTCAACTACAAAAACACAATCAACCCAATCAATAAATGGGCCAAAGAATTAAATAGAAACTTCTCAACAAAGGACATTGATCAAGCCAATGAATATATGAGAAAGTGCTCCAAACCACCAGTAATCAGAGAAATGCAAATGAAAACTACTTTAAGATATCACCTCACGCCAGTCAGAATGGCAAAAATGAAGAAAATAAACAACAATAGATGCTGGAGGGGCTGTGGAGAGACAGGCACACTAACACACTGTTGGTGGAGCTGCAGAATGGTGCAGCCCTTTCGGAAAGCAGTGTGGAGAATCCTCAAAAAATTAGGGATGAGACCACCATATGATCCGGCTATTCCACTCCTAGGTATCTTTCCAGGGTATTTAGAATCAGCATATTATAGTGACACATCAATATCTATGTTCATAGCAGCTCAATTTACAATAGCTAAATCATGGAAACAACCCAGATGTCCCTCATTGGATGGATGGATCCAAAAGCTGTGGTACATATATACCATGGAATTCTACACAGCAATTAGAAACAATGATATTGCAGCCTTTGAAGTTAAATGGATGGCTATAGAAGAAATTATCTGAGTTAAATCAGCACAATCCAGAGAACCAAGAGTCGAATATCTTCACTCATCTTTTGAGGTTGGAACTAGACCCTAGCCATTGAGAGAGGTGTTCTATTATCAGGTGTTAAATCCAGATACTGTGTAATGTTATACAAAGTAATAGTTTTTTTAGAGATATTGTGGGAAGGGGAAGGGAGGGATAAGAGTAGGTAACTGGGGGAGAAACCCTTGGAGGTAAATCTAAATCTAATTTTCAGAATCTATATACATTATATATTATTTTGTTAAAAATTTGTATGATTGTTCAACAAATAAATTTCTCAATAAAATAAAGAGTATCAAGTTGCTCTTTAGAAAAAAAAATATTTACTGGGAACTTGCAAAACTATGTTAAGTGTATATTATAACACATAGAATTCAATTAATTCCTAAGAGCATATGATTACACAATGAACATTATGTATTATGAATTAATAAAAATGTATTTATCACAAATATATTTAATAACTCATTACAGAAACATGATAATTATATAGGCACTTCCTAACTAACATTAGACACTTAGAAATAAGTATTATGAGCAGGAGAGTATCTAAAATTATCAAAATATGTGTAGCTTTAAGTTCTGGGAAAGCCTCTTAAGGCAGTCAATCAATGTATCTCTTTAACCATGTTGTTAACATTTTTACTTAAGAGCTAAATTGAAGTTTAGAAAGCATTTTAATCATATATGTGAATGTATGAAGATGACTGAAATTTTTTTAAAACTTAGATGCATTAAATGATAAAGTCATGTTATAACCAAGTCTGTTAGGGTGAACAGTAATTTTAAATACACAAACGTAGATGAAGTAAGTATGCAGTGTCAGGGTTCAGAAAACAATATCCGAAAGAAGGCATTTCAGCATACTGAACTTTTCAACTAAAAGACGTTGAAAGACCTAACAAGCTGCCTCAGAAACAAGGACACTCTCATATTCCTTTATTCCTTCCCCAACCCTAACACCACAAGCCTGGGTGAGGCTTTCCTTTGAAATTCTCTTATCTACCAAAAGATCAGATAAGCCATAAAAGAACACAATTGCCTTCAATGCTGTTACTGTGTTGACTATGATGGAGTTGACATCATGTCACTGTTTACTCCCAATGCCAGTCATGGATCTAGAGAGTTTAATATTTACCCTACTGGGTTTCAGATTTGCTTTGATCTGATGATCCTTAGTAATTTCCTATCCCCTCTTTTAGCCAATGAATGGTTACCCTATAATGTTATAGGTCAGAACTATATTACTTGTTTATTATTTATTTTTAATGGTCTCAAAACTAAGAATCATCTTGAATATCAAAGAACACTTTGGAATTGGACTGATGAGCAATGCTAGAAATATTGAGATTTGGGGTATTCTTGGATAGGGGCTGGATGCATTTTGTATTGTTATGGATATGGGCCTTTGGATGTTGCGGGTAAGAATATTACAGTCTGGCTATGTTATCATCTATTGAAGACTTGCTCTTCAAATCAGCAACATTCAGTGGGGTTTGGGGGAAATTATTGGATCATGAGGGCTTTGTTCTTATCAGTGGGTTATTCCTGACAGTTTCATAATTGAATGGTCTTTGGGAGGTGATGGAATCTATAAGAGAATGGGTCTAGTTAAAGGAAGTTGGTCCCTGGGCATGGTGCAGAAGGGTTAAGTGGCACTGGCCCCTTCATTGCTGTCTTTCTCTCTTTGCTTCTGGGCTGCTGAGAGACGAGTATTCTTCTACCACGCAGTAGCCGTGATATTCTGCCTCTCCTCAGGTCCAAAGCACTGCAGCCAACTGACCAAGGACTAAAACTTCTAAAACCATCAGCCAAAATAAGTCTTTCTTCCTGTAAGTTTTTTTTCAGGCATTTTGTCACAATGACAGAAAGCTGACTAGCATATTTTGTTACCTATTTTTCTCATAACTTATCCATAACTGTTTCCCTAAACACCATTCTTCCTTTGCATCAGGTAAGGATGCTATTTAACCCTGAGTTTAAAGCCACCTTTTGAGATTGACTGATTTTAGGACTTCTCCTGTGTATCAATGGGAGAAAATATAAGCATGTAATAAACTTCTGTTCATTTTTCTTGAGTTAACCTGTTTTTTGTTATAGGACATTCCATTTAAAAACTGAAATAGAATAGGGAAATCATGTTTTTTTAAGTGCTATAACAAAACTTATTTAATTTTTAAATAATACCCTTATGAAATAAATATATTGTCTCCATTCTCTAGGTGAGGAAATAAATGCAGAAAGATTAAATAATTGCCAATGGTTTCATAACTAATAAGGGATAGAGTAATATAACTTGAGAGTTTGAAAATTACCACTTATATGCAAGACATCACATTTTTTTACAAGTAAAATAAGCATTCAGAAATGATTAGCAATGTTCTATGAGTAGTTTATACTAAAATTGGGAGATAAACTTGAAAAATATATTGCCAAAGTACATGGTAATTGACTCAATTTGTGTGACCATCTCCCTTGGAAAAAAGAAGAAAAGACTGGGACACAAAAGCTATATTTTTAATCCATTTAAAAATACTTTATAATGTAATAGCTACCTAAGATGAATTTTGGTTCATGATATATACAATTGCAGAATTACAGAGCTCAAGGGATAAAGTGTAGAAAAATGCAACTTCAATAATTTCGACAGTATTTTGTACTATATTTAATGTTGGTGAACATCTGTAATTGCTCTGCTTATCCTCTAAATGGGTAATGATCACTGGCTATCCATTATGGGTTTGAAAATTTAATACCAAAAGGCAATCCATTTAAAAATGGACTTTATGTGCTCAAAAGCAAATTAGCATACTCTAAGTGTCGCATTTCCATATATCTACATCTAATTTTTCTTGATGTACTTTCAATTTAGGTAATGAAGACAGAAAGTATATGCTCTCTTTTATTTTTTTTCCTTTAAAAATATTACCAGGCAGAGCATTCCTTATTCTAACTCATATTTCATGCTATTGAATTCAGAACAAATTATTTACTCTAAACAAAGAAATTATTATATCGGGACTTTCTTCTTTTCTTCAGTACTCTGCATTTTGAATCACATTTGGACTGCTTCTTTTTTTCTAAATATCTCAATAATTAACTATCACTCCTCCATTTTTATTTTGATACATTTCAATTAAATTCATTTAAACATCTTTCAAATTGATTTTTTAATTTTAATAGCATTGTGCTAATATGCAGTTTAGACAATTTATACATAGTTTATTTGTATTTATTTACTTTTGGATACAGAGAGAAATAATTAATTTTTTGTTTATTTTTCCATGTGACCTTTGTTTCTCTAACACTTAGTTGTGTATGCGGTCCTGGGGTGCAAAGCCGGGTCCTCATGCATGCCAGGCAAGTCCTCCAACTGCTGAGACTATGCCCCAGCCCCAATTTATACATGATCGAATATTCTACTGTGGCATACCATAAAGATTCTGGCTTTGTTTGATCAGAATAAGGAAACAGGGTATTCAAATGAGTGAGAATCTACTGGTTCCTTGCATAAATCAATTTTCTTAAAATTGTAAACGAAGCACACATCTCTTCTTATAATCCAACTCTGTTTAGACCATTTGGAAATATGCTCATTAAAGTTTCAAAACATAAGGAAAAATATTTTTAACACAATCAAATGGAGTCTGTACATCTTGAAGGAAAAATAAATGTACATTTTGAGTCTCGACAGGGAATATAAAGGGAATTTATGATTCATCAAAGAAACTTTAAACAAAATTCTCTTTAGATACATTTTCCTCTTGCAAAAGTTACAAAAAATACTAAAATCTTCAATTCCTCCCCTACTGTCATCAACATAGACCCTTATAGATATATAGTTTACATGTTAGAATCCTTTTTGCCTTGCCATACTAAAGGTACTTAGTGAGTTAACTTATCATTTGCAAACTTAATGTTTAACTTTGCCTGGCATTATAAATTCTAGTAAACAAACAGCAACAAAAACCTCACTATGCCTAAATGATTAAGATATTAATTGCTCGAGTAAGCTAGTCCAGAAACATTTGTCCTAAGACCTACTCTTCAGTAATTTTCCTTTCCACTTATAAAACCCACATTATAATGAATTTCAGGTAACATCAGAATGTGAATCAAAGAAATGAACCAGAGGAGGATTATTGATTACATGGCATCCATCTGTCTTTGACTATACTTACTTCTTTAAATTTCCCATGTAATCTCTTTGGTTATGGTGTTTGAACTAAACTGGTCCACTGAAGACAACATTCTAATCATTTTCTAATCAACTAATTCATACTAACACAGTTATTTTTCTACCACTCCCTTGCCTCCAGACTAATTGGCTTCCTATGTGTAGCTAGCAGAGCAAGCCTTGGTGCAGTTACAATACCACATACTAACACTCTGATGAATAAGTGATCCTGTCCTTACCCATCTTACCCAATTCTGTTACCTGGAAAATTTTGATAAAGTTTTTATCCCGTAAAACCTTTTACAGATGTACTTTCAAATTACCATTGGGAATTCACTATTTTTATATTCTGAAAATAATTATGATATTATTTTTTATTGAAACACGGGACAACATCTGCCAAATCAATACTGACTAAAGTTTCTAAAATCTATGTGTGTTTTATAACTAATCAGAATGCAGGGAGACTTAATAACTAAAAGATTTAAAACTATACCAAGCAAATTTCATTAGAAGCTTAATTAATTTTTAGGAAATATCTCTTGTGTTAATACAATATTCTCTGTTATTCTTGTAAGAATTATGAGAAATAACATGATTGGTACTAACCTCCAAGTTCTGGAGGTATTTGTTTGATTGCTTGTTTACATATTAATTAATTTGCGCAGTGTCTTTGATACACAAATGATATCTCTTTACCTGAAAGCTATTTAAAAAATAAAATAAACACGTGGCAATTTATGAATAGGGTAAGACAAAAATACATAATAATCTTGAACACCATTGTATTCTTCACATCTTCAATGTCATTGTTCAAATGCTAGAGGCAATATAAACACAATCCTAGGTTAGGGGCACTTGAAAATAATTTCTATATAATATATAGAAAATTATACTTAAACCTAGCTTTTAAACAGCATACCTTCAAAGTAATGCAACTTCAAAAAGAGACAAAGTCTATTTAGATTGATGTAATGGAACCAGCGAGCACTGAAACATTTTTCATTTGAAATAAACATTGAAGAAGGAAAGTTTATATAGATAGAAATTAGAGTGTCAGAATGGAAACCAATTTATAATCATAATTTGATGACAATTTAAACAGGTTTATCACTTGCAAATATATTTGATATTTCCTAGGACTTTGATAAAATATTTAAAGATATTGCTAAAATACATGTTATAAGAAAAATCCAAAATATGGAGCTTAGAATAGAGAATTTGGTATTTAACAAAATTCACAAAATATCTATTTAAAAAAGTAGTTCAGGAGTAAGCTATGAAGAACTGCATGAATTTTATTTAAGCAAATATTTAATAATCAAAAAATAGTTTATTTCATTGACTAGTTAGGAAAATTAATCTAATCAGCACAATTTGCTATTGATTTTTTCCATCATAATTCAAGTTAATGATGACAATATTTAACATATATTAAAATTTTTGTCATATGCATTAGAAATTATAATTTAATGCAATCTTCACAAAATACCTTGGAATTCATGTTATTATTCTAATTTATGCATATAAAAATAAGACTCTAAAAGTTTGAGTAATTTGACCCTATATTGCACATTTATATTATTGTAGAATCAAATAACACTAAGCCACTCTGAATTTATGAAAATTTTTAAGCCCCCTTGACCAGTCAGTCATTACCCAGGTTCACTAAGAAAAGCAAAATTCTTCTAATAAAGAATCTATTTAGGGGCTGGAGCGGTTGCTCAGTGGTTACGGCACTTGCCCAGCATGCACAAGTACACAGGTTCAAACCTCTGCACCCAGATACACATCTAAGTGTCAGAGCAATGAAGGCCATGTGAAAAACTCAATAAAAATAGATTCTCTCCGTCTCTCCCTCTCTCTCACTGTCCTTATCTCTTTTAAAAAAAATCTATTTAAATGTATGCTAAAAATAAAGTATTATAAATATTAATACTTGATTTATATATCAAACCTTCTTAAATTATAGGCTAACTTTATCACAACTGTTACATTAGGTAACTCTCTTCTTAGAATAATCAAAAGAGACTAAAGGAATAACACTTCAGACAGTCATCCCTTGACTGATAAGCAAAATGTAATATATTGATATAATTAAATCATCTTCACTCATAAAAGGAATGAAGTATCAATATATATTATAATGTGAATGAATCTTGAAAATTTTATGGTATTGAAAGAAGGCAGAAAAATGTATTATATCTATATTATTATATGTATATGTCATGTATTATATGATTACATTCATATGAAATATGAAGAATAGCAATTCCATAGAAATAGAAAGTAGATTGTGGTTGTCAGGCAGTAGGGTGAAGGGAACAGAATGGGGACTAATTTTTACTTGGGTACAGAGTTTCCTTTAGGGTAATAAAAATGATTATTAACTAAATAAGGATGATTATTCCATAGCCCCACAAATGTGCTGAGCACCACTGAACTATAACATTTGAAATAAGTGAAATGGAGAACTTTATGTGATATGGATTTTGCCAAAAAAAAAAAAAAAGGAGTAGTCATAGACTGATCTTGTTATTTATGAAAAGCATTATGGTTCAGTTGGTTCCATGTTAAAATAATATGAAGATTGACTAACAAAGTGAGGAATTCATCAGGAGGAAGAAATGTTTGAAAACACCTTATTAAATAGTTATCAAAGAGTGAACACTGTGCATGGTGTCTCATGATTTTATAAGGAATAAAAGTAGGCGGAATCGAACTCAGTGAAGCATTTGTTCTGAACATAAACCCAGTTTTCTCAGAATAACTGGGCATGATTAGGAAGAATAACAAACCAAGAGTCACTCTTGATGAATTTAATTTCTATCACTGAAACATCTCAGTTTACTGTTTATCTCACTAAATCCTATTATAAATTAGCAGTTTGTGTTAATATAATTCATAGTTATAATATAATTGGGGAAATGCTGTCAAAACTGGCTGATACTGATCATTTGGAGTCATTCCATGTTAGAGGATGCTGCTTATTTGGGTTAAATCAAATCCCCTTGGTGACCAGTTTGGCTCTAAATGAAAAGGTAAGTTTGGCTCCTCTGCCCCCACATCTTTAAAACTCTCTACCTGCTGCCCATTACCTAAATAAAATTGATGCAAACTTCTTCTAGGAAGGTAATAGAGATGCTATTTATGTTTGGATTCTAGAAGCCCAATTATTGAAGAAGTGGGGAGAAAGTGCCTGGAACGTGGAAAAGAATTTTGAGAAGGGCATTGAAATGGGGTCATTAGAACTTGCCTAAATGTCAGCTGCAATAAAGGGGCTTTAACCTAAAATAAAGCACCTAGATATTTGTTTGAACCATATAAAATTATAGATATTAGATATATTTGATGTAAAATATATTCATGTAATTCAGACTTATAAACTGATGTCAAATATTTGATTTGGTACGATCAGCCTCATATCTTTAATAAGTTATGGCAACTATATACAATTTGTGAACTTTAATGATATTTCAAGAGAAACTGAAAAGAGGTAGAGACTTCCAATAAACAGTGACAGAAACTTGATATGTACATATATACTCCTACATATGTATGCCTAGGTACATACATGTGTATGTATTTGTATGTGCTTATACATTCAACATGAATTAGAGTAGAAACACAAACATTTACGTTTAAAAATAATAATAAAATGGATACACTTCTACCATTTCACATCTTAAGAAACAAAAAATAACATAGTTTATCATTAATTAAAGATTATCCTGAGATAACATTAGGCCTTAGGTATAGCTGATATAAATAATAAAAGGCAAAACACAATCTATGGTTTGTTTTAAAAAGGCTCTGGAGATTTTTTTTTCCCCTCAGCAGTTTACAGGTGGAAAAAAAGATTTTGAAGAACATCTTTTTGTCTTACACTCACATGCAATACTCTATTCTTTTTTAAAGGAGGGTAACCTTGGAAATAAGCTTTCGTCTCGCCCTAGCTGAAGAAAGGCATCAAGAAAACTTGTATAGGGAAAGGCTTTGCCCTTGGGGACTCTGGAGCGATGCACTGCTCCGTCAAGTCAGTTAAGTAAGCAGGCAAAACTTGAAATACGTAGCTACTACACAAGAATGAAATACAGCCAAAAATTCATCTGGCGTGCATTATGGAGAAACGAAATGTCAAATGTGTTTTCAAAAGTCTAATTTCTGAGGGAATATATGTGAATTGGCACATTATTTATTCCTGGTTATATACCTCTCTTTATCTACTGAATTGTTGCACTAGAGAAAACTCTGAAAGTTCAAAATAAATTTGGATATGAGTTATTTAACAGGATTGAGTGCTTTTACTTCATTGTTAGGATGATAACTTAGTAATCATATTAGTAGATATTGAATTGGTGTTATAATTATCTTCATTATATAGGTGCTATAGTTTGGAAATGGGATGTCTCCCAAAGGGCCAGATATTTTGGTCCCTATCCTACTGCATTATTGGGATGTGGCAGAAACTTTAAGAAGTGGGATGCTGTGGGAGGAAATTAGGTCACTAAGGCTGTGTGTTTGTGGGGGTATTGGAACTCTGACCCATCCCTCTCTCTCTCTGTTTTCTTCCTAGCAGCCATCTGGTTAACAAGGCTCCTCTGCTACCTGCTTCTGCCATGGTATACTGTGCTGTCACAGGCTCAAAAGACCATGGACTGAAATCTATGAAATCATGAGTCTAATCAAGTGGATTTTCTCAGGTATTTTGTTAGAGTAACAAAAGACTGAACAAAATGATTAGCATGGAAGCTGAAGCTTACAAAACTTTATACAAAGCCATATGGATAATTAATAAATGGTGAAAGGTAGGTTTCTACTCCAAAGAGTCAAACTCCAGAATTGTGCTTACTGCTTCATAATATGTTATTGTAACTCTCTCTTTGGTGCACCTGTACGATTCACCATAATTTTCTCATATGCGTATATGTATATATATGTGTGTATGGGTGTGTATGGGTGTGTGTGTGTGTATTAAATAGTCAGACTTAACAGTCCTAGAACTCACGAGAAATAACATATAATTTGCTGATACGTTTACATCCCAGGGAAGATATATACAGTCACATAAGTGTTCATGTGTGTATTTAAATGCCCACACATTTATATTCAATCAGCACATTTATATTCAATTTAATATACATATATAAGTACACATTTAAAAGGATAAAAATAGAACTAATTTGAATATTTTCAAAAATGTCAAGTGTTTTCCCAGAAATGTTGAACTTACTTCTATTTCACAATTAGACATGATAGGGTTTGTATGTGTGTGTGTGTGTGTTTGCAAGGAGATTTTATCAGTTTTAATTTTCAGTATCTAAGAATGAACTGTTTGATTATATAGCTATATTTGTATCATCTATACAGCAATATACATATTTTTATTGTTTTTCAATAATTACTTTCATGTATGTGCATTTCCCATTGATTTTTTTGTTTACTTTTTTATGGTGCTGATGAGGAACCAGGACCTTGCGCATGCTAGGCAAGAGCTTTACAACTGAGTTACAACTCCAACCCTGATGCATGTTTTTTTTTTAACTTTGTAAGACAGAGAAAGATTCAATGTATGTAAGCATTAACAAATATAGAAGGTATTTATCTAATAAAAAAAAAGACCAGTAGAGGGAGAAAGGAGGACAGTGGTGTGGGATACTGAGGACTGAATTAGAATTAGAATAAGTTATATTGCATGCTTTTATAAAAATGTTAAAGTTTATCTTATTGTCAAACATAGCTAAAAAGAACAAGGGGTGAGAGGATGAGAGAAAGGGAATTGCTGGAATTGAAGTAAAGCAAGGTGCACTCCAAGTTTATAAGTATGTCATGATATATACTATTATCACAAAAATAAAAAATTTTTCCACAGGAAAGAAAAAAGAGAAGGATTCTAAGTCTGAAAATATTCTGAATAGTTTGGATGATTTTGTCTACACACTGTGTCCCTAATATCATTTCACATTTGACATTTCTCCAGAGCTTAACTTCTTTCTGATATCCATGAGTACTGGAATAGGCAGGCAACACATCTGGTTCTAGGATAAAATAAATACGTGGTATGCAGCTAATCAGTGTGTACCGTCCTCCTGTCAGAATGATTGCTCAAGCTGGGCATGTGATCTTAGTCAGTGAAATCAGAGGGCATTTTGGGCATTTGCTAGAAAGTGGGGCCATAGTAGACTTACTTGATTCTCAGCTGGAAATATGGTATGCAGATGTTTGTTTGTTTGTTTTAAGAGAAAAGGACAGTGAGAAAGAGAGAAAGAGAGAAAGAGAGAGAGAGAGAGAGAGAGAGAATCGATTTTTATTGAGTTTTTCACATGGCTTTAGTTGCTCTGACACTTAGTTGCGTACGTGGTTGCTGGAGTTTGAACCCGTGTACTTGTGCATGCCGGGCAAGCACCGTAACCACCAAGCCAACGCGCTAGCCCCAATATGGTATGCAGATGTGAAGCCTACAACTATCATTCCCATTTTCTCCACATGCAGGAAGGCAGCTTAAAATTGAAGTGAGTTCCCAGAAGAGAGACCTTAAGCAGAATCCCAGAGAAATGAATTCAGAGGCCTAACAAAGCAGTTTCTGATATCTCTCTACATCCTGATCTTTGGTTGTGTGGTCAAGTAATTCATTTTACTCTTCAATTTATTTATTGGGTCTTCTATGATTTACATCAAAGAATATCGTACTTGTTCAAAGACAATTTCGAATATCAAAGGTTTAATTCTTAGCAATGTCCTCAAATGAAGTTGACTTCATCTAACTGTCAAATCTTTTCAATACACATACTTAATGTAATAAATGAAAAAAATAACTTTAATAATGCGTTCCAAAGGGCCAAGTAAAGATTCCTAATACACAAAACTTTGCTTTTTAAATATTGTCCAAAATTGGGATTATTTGTCCATAGTCTACAGAGAAGCAATGTGTATTCAATTAAAAGAAACCAAATGGGCTGGAGCCGTGGCTCAGCAGTTACAGCACTTGCTTGGCTTGTGCAAGGACCAGGGTTCTAATTCCAGCACTACATACACAACTAATTGTCAGAAAAACAGAAAACTGATATGAAAAAATAACTGAATTTGATTTTCTCTTTCTCTCTCATTCCCTCCCACTCTTTTCCAATAATAGAAAGATAACCTAAAAGAAAAAAAGAAATACAGAAGGACATATATGAGCGCACTCTTTTCAATTGTGAATAATTAAGATGTAGTTTCAATTCCCATTTAAAATTAATGCTGATCCAGACAGCATTCAAATTAACAAAAGACAAAAAGAGCAAATTCAAATCATTCAGATCACTTCACACTTATTAATTTTATTGTGATGATACTTTTGAGATATTTATTAACACAATGTGTTGTAGGAGTCTAGGAACACACTTGAGAAAAGATTAAATGAAATATCTAAAAGAACTAGCTGAAAGGTAGTTTTCAAACATATAAATATGCTACAAGTTACTGCTGCTAGAAAACATGGATTAAAAATGTGCTTCAATTATGTTAAATTATAAAATTCAGCTTGAATGATCTGTTCATGAGTTTTCAAATTTCCATAACAAAGTGTTGTATTTTAAGTAGGACACGTATACTTGTTCCGAAAATAAATATTCTGTACACGTTTTTACCTTCTCTTCTATCACAGTAAGGGCATAACTCATTAGTGATTGAGTTTTCACAAGGAAACAGGCTTTAAAACTTATTTCTTCTAGGACGTAGTCCTGCCTTCTCAATGTAGCTATCATCAAGAAGCTATTTCCTGATATATAGTAATTTTCCTGATAGTAAGTAAGATTTAATCAACAGAATAACATAGACTCACTAATCTTCATGTGAATCAAGCACAGGAGCTTGACAAAGGTAGATATATAATATGAATTTTAAAATAGATATTTATGATACATATATTTATCTACAGGTAGATATATAATATTAATTTTAAAATAAACTATTCAGTGATTAATAAAAGCAAATCAAAGCTTCTGGAAATTACAGGATAATAAATGGATCAGAAGAAAATTTTAGATATTTTATTGTATAGACTATAATTTTTTAAAAGGTGTGATAATAAAGGGAAAAAAATCAGAGTATGGATTCACAATTCACAGTTGTTTATTTTACATTTTGAATTGGGAAAAGATTCCATACAATAAGGTCTAATTCACTGCAATCCAATTCTAAATGATTTTCAGCAGTGCATGGCTAGATATATTTTCAGAACTAGATATGGTGCTTCTTCATAAATTTATCATTTGTATTTATTTTAGATTTATTATGCTTTTTGGAGAAATTATACTCATGTAAATTCAATAATAAATATATTTACATATATATCTTACATTTGCTACAGAAATAGATGATAGGTTTTGAAAATTTTGTTTTAAAATGAATACCAAAAACTTTAAGAATGCAAAAATAATAATAGAGCATGCATCCATTGCCATGGTGAAGCATAAATGTGAGAAAGTGAATAAGGGAAGTAAACTGAATTCTATACTCTTCACCATTTTTTAGTTACTTCATCAAATTTTAAAAGTATACTCAATGCAAATATCATGATGGAACATCTTAATATCTATAAATATTTTTCATAAATGTTATTCTTTTTATCCTTATAAAAACATCATGATGCATTTTTGAAATTCCCAATTTAGAGCAGAAATTCATGATATGAAAGGTTAAGTAAATCGCACAAGTATGTAACAAGTAATGCATAGAGTTAACTGCACAGTTGGGAAAAGAATATAAAGTAGTATGTCTAGGAGCTGGACCAGTGGCTTCATGGTTACAGCGCTTGCCTGGCATGCACAAGTACACAGGTTCAAACCCCAGCACCCACCTACACAGCTAGGTGTCACAGCAACGAAGGCCATGTGAAACACTCAATGGAGATTGATTCTCTCTCTCTCTCTGTCCTTCTCTATTTAAATAATAAATAAATAAAAATAAATATAAAGTAGTATGTCGAAACTTCTACTTTCATATCAGTTAAAATGTGTTTTGGGATACATTGTAGTATAGTGTCTGATATTTTATTACTGTTTTCAGGTAACCAAAATAGTCCTCAAACCCTTTATATGTAGTTTCTCAACAAACTTGAAATGGCTGCTAAAATTTAGTTACATTTTGTATCCATTTGTCAATTCTGTACCTTCGGCCACTGCAAATTCCCTTACTCTGATCTCTTAATCCACTAAAAGTATTGAAACTAGGAACCCAATCTCCTTCTCTGCTTTTATAAATTATAGGTAACTAGAAAACTCAATTTGATTATCAGAACACCAAAATGGACTGGTAAATAAGTATCCAAGTGAGATCTAAGCAGTAAAAACATAACATAAACTAAGTTTCTGAAATAGCAATTTTTGTTTCTTTGTTCAAATGAATGGGAACGGTGGCAACAAAGAAGCTGGGTTCTTGTGCATAATTGTGACTTGGTTCAGTGTCTCCTCCAAGAAGCTTCCACTTCCATTCTAACTGGCTGAAATTATGTTTTCATTCAAATATGTTAAGTGCTGTTTTAGACGAGGACTTTGTTTCCTCTCTGAACACTTCACTGCCTCCATGTCAATACACCATCAGAATTGCCAGTTCCTTTCCTCTGTGCATTGTGGGTCAGCATGTATAGTAGTATTTGTAAACATGCTTCCTTCTACTAGGAATCCTCTATTTTACTGACCCAATTTCCTGCACCTTTTATATCTGCAATAGTTTTCACTTTGCCTGTTATTTCTTGGTTACTTATTTTTGAATTTATTCCCAGGGTAATCGTTATTTTAATAAATAGTTTGTATTTTAACCATTGTCTGTCATTTGACTTCCACCAAGGCAATGGTGCTATCAACATCTTTTGTAGTTCCTAGAGATCTATTTGATTTTTCTAGTTTGCTGTGTTTTCTTTCTGGGTGGGTAAGTATTTATACTTGTTACCTTTGGACTTCTTTGTGCCTCTTGAATATGAATATTTCTTTCATCAGGAAATACTGTTCTGTTTATCTCTTCACATTTTATTCATCCTAAATTCTGTGTGTCCTCTTATTCTAGAATCCTGATTGAACATTCAAAACACTTTAAGCTCATTTCTCCTCTTTGAGTTTTCAGAAGCAGGTATTTCATATAGTTTAAAATTCCAAGCCACATGATAGTTCTGACAGGCAGATTAGGGTTGATGATTTTAGAAGAAGAATCTGTCACTTGAGTTAAACTTTAAACCTTTAAGATGCAGTTTATTTTTGCTTTCTGTGTGCAGATGTGTGATGGTGGTGGACAGATTTTAGAATGATTACCCCAAATGTACACATTTAAATCACTTTCCTGTTTTTCCATCCTTCACCATCATTTCATTTCATTTTGAAGTACTTAGTGATTTCAAATCCTCAGACTCTAGGGTTTTATGGTTTAAGTCAACTCATTTGTGCTTGTTGTTATTTATGTCATGATTTTTTCTATTCTAAGTAATCGCAATTACTTTATCTATCTTCCATATTTTAAGAGTAGGTTAAATAAGGTTGGTTTATTACTTTTATTGATCCAAAGAGAAGCTCAACTAGTTAATATTGTATGTGGCCATTTACTCATTTGAAAATAGACCCATACACACATATTTCCTGTCCAACAGATTAATAGTTCCAGTTCAAGCATGAAGAGTGTAGTTATTCAAAATAAACCTTGTATATCAAGTGGAGGTTGGATTAGGATGGAGCCAGTGTGAGGACTTGCTTGCAAAAAAAGATGGTAAGAAATGAGTCAGGCTAAAGAACCTGTTTTCCAAAGTGAAGGACTGGGTATCAAAAGTCCTTTGGAAAGTGTGAATTTTCCAGGAGATGGGGTGAACAGAAATCCAAATATAAGAATACATTGTTGTGATAAAGAGAGAAAACTGTTTCACTTATGAGTAGATGTGGTAGAGTCAGCAATGGAATCACAATTTAAGATCCTGTATTAATGGCAATTTAATATGTGACACTTTCTATTCTACTTAGATTATATAGGTTTTCAGATTCTTTAAGTGAATATTTATTCAAGTTCTCAAGAGTCATATATTTATGTCTGTGTTCTGTACAAAAAAGGCAAAGTGAAGTTCTTTAAAACATAGTAAACAAGAGGTAATACATATACTTTTTCTCAAAGCTCTTTATTTGACTGTTTTAATACCTATGAATAAATGGTTTCTAAACTATTGAATGTTTTTTATGAAAACTATCCCAAATTAATAAAAAAATCAAAACCTACTAGAAAGATTTTTAAAAGAAATAAGTATGTGTTAAATTTGAATAAAAACATAAATATATATAAACAACTATACCATTTTCTCAGACATTTATTATGAAAATTTGCTTAACCAAGGATTTTTTTTTTCTAAATCAGGGATTGAACCCATTGCACTTAACCACTGAGACACATCCCCAGCCCCACCACCTGTTTTATTATTTTTGCTTTTGAGATAGGGTCTTGCTCAGATTCTTAGGGCCTTGCCAAATTGCTGAGGCTGGCTTTGAACTTGAGATGTTCCTGCCTCAGTCTCCTGAGCCACTGGGATTACAGGCATGTGCCACTGTGCATGTACTTACTGAAGTTTATAACAAATTCTTCAGTAAATACAGCTTTGTAATTTTATGTATATCATCATTCTCCATACTGATTATATTAGGGAATACTTTTTCAATGAATTATCATATTTTTATCATTAGTGCTTAAAAGCTGTTAAATATGTGTCTGTGTTTAGAAAAGTTCATTTACCTGTTCTGCAGTTTGTCCAAGGTCTACTAAGATGACTTGACAAGTGGGAAACCTACAGTTGGGGTCCAAAATGTCCCCTAAGGGCCCAGGTGTTATAGGCTTAGGACCCAGCTTGGTGCAATTGGGAGGTGGTGGTAATTTGGAGAAGGAGACCTGCAGTCATGGAGAGGAGTATGTTTGCATGGGAGAGTCATAATACACCCCATCCTTTTTTCCTCCTTTGCTTCTGTGCCATGAGATGAGTGGTTTTGCTGTACCATGCATTCCCTGTGTGATGTGGGTTTTGCTTCACCACAAGCCAAAAACGCAACAGGCAATCAGTCACGGACTAAAACCTCTCTAACAGCAGGTCAAAATAAAATCCTTCACTTTATAAGTTAATTATCTCAGGCATTTAGTACAGTAACAAAGCTGACTAATATATCACCACGTAGGATTTAACAGGCTTATCTAAAGTTATTGTTCTAGCTATCTTATTATAATTCCCTACCAGGAAAACATGAAAGGAAAATAAATGAATTCATTCAAAATTAGTTCCAAATTTTTCAAATTCTTTTTTAAGTTACACTTAGTAATTTTGTGCAAAGATTTTTTATATTAAGTAAAATATACTATATGTTTACATAAACTATAATTTCTAATTAGAAATTATAAGTTTATTATATGTATGTATTTTAATGTGTTTCTATTTAAGCCAGTTGTTTAAAGTTCCGAGTAAAATTCAAAAGCTCTCTTTATCCTTTTGTGTAACACTGGGTGAGTCTCCAGCCAGGTGAATGACAAAAGATTGGATCTGAATGTTAAATAGAAAGGAAAAGAAATCCCCCCAAGATAACACTGTTTTGTTTTAGTTCTCTTGTAGTAATTTAAGAAAGAATTAGGTAGTTCCAGTTGCTTGCTCCAAACTATTATGATAATTCAAAGCTTCCTAAATAAAATTTAAAAAGGAAAAAAAAACTGATCTTAGCAATAATAATTTGCACAATAAAGAAATTTCACAATATTTGTTATAAGTTCTTATTTCTTGCCTTAAATTCCCAATTTATTTTCATTATCTTATATTTTAAATGCTATCAAACACTATTTGAAAAGCCAATTTGTACTGAAAGCATGCTCGGCATGGGTGATTATTTGTAAATGTGTTGTTTAATCAATAATATTGGCCATTCTCTTTTCAAGAATGTTAATTCATTACATAAAAGGCATTAATCTCAATAAATGGGGGTAATCTGTCTTCAACAATATTAATTTAATGTAACAATGATAACTAGATTCATATAAATATATTATTCCACTTTTTGAGTAAATAGATACACTCATGTAAGGAAATTTTCTTTACTTTAGACAGAATTGGAGGTCATTAAAAAATGAAAGACAGGTCTATACATTATAAAAATCAGAACTCTTTTATACTTGTCAATAAAAAGTATACAGATATAGACAGTAAAACTGAAGATTATCTTGGCCTTGCAGAAAATTATCAACAATAATGCCACGTACACAGAGTCATAGTTCTAATTAAAAATGGTTGATCAGAAGATAGGTTTCTGGATTCCTATACTGATATTTTTTTATCACAGTCATACTAATATTCTTACATATCTATGTTATTGTTGTTTTAAAAACAGCTGCTATTTCATATATGTCCACCTTTCCAATATATTGAATAGCGATAAATGAAAGTAAAGCAGAAAAGAGACTTCCTAAAATTATGACGTTTACCATACAGTTGCAAATAAAAACTGATGTCTTTTAACAAGCATTTATTATAACACTGTGCCTCATTCAAATATATTCTATCTGTAAAATAATTAAACAGGGAATAATGTTTCTAATTGTATTTTTATACTTCAAATATTAAATGACTCATTTACTTAGAGCTCTAAATAACACTTGAAAGGATTTACAGTTAATACAATGCCAAACATATTGTATAACATTTTTAACTTTTAATATGCTTCTTCACATTAATTGCTCAAAAGTCCAATGCCTACTTGGTTGATGCAAATGTTTCTATGATATCCTAGGGTTATAATTATTAATTACTTTATATTTAAAAAATAAAAAAAATTGAAAATAAATTTGTAATATTAATCCTTTTGAGAAACTATATTATTTGAACAGCCCTGCCCTAATTATTTCTGAGAAGATTGTCTTCCTTTCCTTTCTTTGAAAAAATCATTTTCCACTGATCTCGTCTTTGATCAACATGGAAACTGACTTTTACTTACATAATGATCATCGTTGGTCAAAACAGGAACATTCGATTCCTTGAAAGTCAAGGATAGACAGATGAGCAGACTGTCTCAAGTTAATTCTCTCCCAGAAATATTCTATTAGAACTTAATAAAGAGATTCTTTTCTCTTGATGTTTTCAGGACAGCAAACTAGAACTGCCGTCAACAAAGAAGTCTTCTCATGCATGAGAAAGCAGCATGAAAAGCTGATGCAAAATATTTACCTAGGTAAAAATAATGGATGGAGAGAATATTCCCAGTGCTTTGGGGTCTCTGATTTGCTTTACTTTAAAAAAAAATTCATTTAACATAGTCTTACATATTGGAGGGAATTGCTGTTATATATTCATGAATATATGGATATTGACAAAGTTAAGTTCAGGCTCATCCTAGTCCATGTTCTCCCCCCTTAGACCACTCCCTGCTCCCATGTCTCATCTACTTTACCCTCAGGTTAGTTGGAAGTCAAGGGTTCCCAGCTGCATTGATAACCTCCCTAATCCCTCCTTCCCCTCCCTACCCACTCCCTTCTCTTGCCAGCTTCCCAGTTATGGTTCCCCTGCTTATGTAAAAATTCACCGATGTTGAGTTTATTATTGAGCTTAACTTGCAATTGCTTTACTTTTAAGACTTACTTTACTCCTGTCTTTTGAAATTTCATATCACCATATAAATACTACTAAAATACATTTCCCCACACACATATACAAACATATTAAATTTTTCATATTTTAAGCCAGTTTAAGTTTGATTTATTTCATTTGCTACTGCATGGTTTACTTATAAAGTGGATTTTTTTTTCTCTAAGACATAAATGGGGACCCAGTTTTATCCTGCCTTAACATCAGGATGCAAGTCTTCTGTCCTTAAAATAATTTAAGATGCAAAATGGTTGCTAGATTTCCAATTATTCCACCAAAAGAGGATATCCTTTTAAGCCACATTTCTTTATGTTTCTTCTAAATTTCTATTTCTCTTTATTTGTTCAGTACTTCACTGCATGATCTCACCTAGATTTAAGAAAGCCTGGGAAATGTAGTCTTGCAGCTGGATGAATTATGACAGTAAGACTTTGGATAAAATGGAAGTTGTATTTCTAAAAATAAAATGGACAATTTAAACGTATTATTGAAAAAAGTACAGCATAGGTTTAAGAGAAAATTACTTCCACAAAGGGAAAAACATGAAGAATAAAGTAAAAAGAGAGACAAACTAAAGACAGACAAAAAAAATTGAGATTAAAAAATTAAGACTAGGGGCTGGAGTGGTGGCTCAGTGGTTTCAGCGCTTGCCTGGCAAGCACGAGGACCTGGGTTCAAACCCCAGCACCACGTACACAACTAAGTGTTGGATCAAATAAGACCATGTGAAAAACTAAAGTTGTTTCTCTCTTTCTCTGTCTCTCTCACTGTCCCTCTCTCTTTAGAAAACAAAAATTAAGACTAACAATTTGTCTTCTGTAAAAGGACAGGAGTTTATGAAGACATCAGGTTTTAAACCACCTTATGACTCAGCTATCCCACTCCTGGGTATTTTCCCAAAAGAGTTAGAATCAGTATATTATAGTGATGTGGCTTCATCAATGTTTATAGCAGCTCAATTTACTATAGCTAGATATGTAACCAACACAGATGCCCCTCACTTGACGAATGGATACAAAAGCTTTGGTACATATATACCATGGAATACTACTCAGCCATTAGAGAAGACGATATTATGGCTTTTGAAATCAAATGGATGGAGATGGAAAGAATTATGCTAAGTGAAGTATCCCAATCTCAGAGACTCAAGGGCCCAATGGTTTCTCTCATCTGTAGAAGCTAGAATACATGGGGAAGCAGTATGTTAGATGGCTAAGCTAATAATAACTTCAAATTGTATGATTCTCAACGCAACAGGGAGATGGCTCCCTAGGATACTTGGAGGCGTAGGGTGGGGGACGGGGGTGGTGAGTGTAGGAAGAACACCTAGGAGACTGGAGGTTGGGAATATGGGGCAACCATCTCAGAAGGATATTTCTGTCCTCCACGAGATATCCAGGGGTTACCTCAGGGGTTCTTCTGGGGGAAACAGCAACATGGGAAACCCAAGTTGGGCTTCCATGCTGTGGCATTAGCCCTGGATAACTAAGTATACATACATTGGTTGTTGAATGTTTGATAATGCTTCCACCTCAGTTGTATCTCTATATTCATTTAATAAAAAATTTTTTGTTTTGTTCTTTTTGTTAAGACTTCTTAAATCAAATCAGGTCTTTTAAAATTAAGCTGTTTTTATAACATTTGTAGATATATTACATAACAGTGCTTTAGAGTTCATACTTTGTTCAAAATGAATGTTCCAGAAAGCTCACTAAATTGTTGAAGAGAAAACAGTGGGCACTAGCACCAAGTTTTCAACATAATATCAACACTAGTGATTTCTTTTTCTTTTTCAATTTTTTTAAATACAGAGTTATAGAGTGAGAGAGGGAGAATTAAAGAGAGAATCAATTTTTATTGTTTATTTTTTGTCTGGACTTTGTTTCTCTGACACTTAGTTGTGTATGTGGTACTGGGGTTTGAACACGGGTTCTAATGCATGCCAGGCAAGAGGTCCAACCAATTATCCACCACTCCAGTCCACTCATATGATTTCTTAAATTACTCTCAAGCAAATAAAGATAATGACACAATTTACCTCTAACTTTACTCTGCAATGATTATTACATTTAAACACATGCTTATTCATTGACTCATTCAACAAACACTTAATGTCTTTTCTAGCACTTGGCCAGGAAATAACTAAAACAGTAAATAAGGCAGGCACAGTTCCAATTCTCAAGTGACTTTAAATACTGACACCTAAAAAGATATGCAAAGGAGTACACAGGACTATTGTACATAGTGATTCCAATATTACAATAACGGCAATAAGCAGGATATTGCAAAAGAGCGTTCTCAGAAAAACTCAGAAAAAGTTGCGAAGAGCTTAATTTTAATTGAGATTTTGTCTGGAAGAACAGCATTCCAGGAAGTTCTTGCAACAGTAACCATGACCCAGGTCTCAGAAAATTGCTTGAGTGTTTCAAAGAATAGGATAGTGTGCCATGGCTCAAATGAATGAGAAGAACAGAGGCATGAAAAGAATGTAGAAAAACAGACAAGAACAAGAATACATAGTAACTTGTGGACTACAGCTGGCAAATTTTAATTTATTCTAGAACACTAACAAGACTGAAGGACTTTAAAAAGCAAAATCACTTGACTTTATTTTCAATGCTAAAACTAAATGTCTATTGCTCTTTGCAGAACTGGTTAAAAAGCATCAAGAACATAAATGAAAATAAGAGAAATTCTATTAGGTTCACTATCAGACTATTATATCAGGAGAGAAATTATAGGGGCTGGTGTGGTGGTTCAATGGTTATATCACTTGCCTGGCATGTATAAGTACCCAAGTTCAAACCCTAGTACCACATACACAACGAAGTCTTGGAGCAACGAAAGCCATGTGAAAAGCTAAATAAAACTGATTCTGTCTCTCCTCTCTCTCTCTCCCTCTCTCACTGTCCCTCTCTCTTTTTAGAGTTACAATGGGAAGGGGAAGGGAGGGATAAGGGAGGGTAATTGGGGGGACACTCCTGGGGATAATTGCAAAATCCAGAATATATACACATTTTATACACATTTTATATTTTTTTGTTAAAATCTTGTAAGGTTGCTCAAAATAAAAAATTAAAAAAAAGAGAGTGAGAGAAATTATGGTTTCTTATTGAGTGTGGAGGCACAATTTTTAAAATCAGATAGGTATAATTATTTTGTAGATAGAACTAAAAGGACTTAGGGATAGAATGAATGGACATAGGGGAAGAGAAAAAAATGGGAAGTATTCAAGGAATTTTCCAGATTAAATAAACAAATAGAAAGTCAGAGGAAGGAGTAAGCTGCAGCTTAGTTACTTACAGCCCAATTTGATCAGATGTGGATCTTAAAGCTTGTGAGCTTGGGTTTGAGAATCCAGACAGGTTATATGGTGCATTTAATAAGAGAGCTAGAACCAAACAAGTCAACCTGAAGCTATAACTAATCATAGACGATTGTCTATGTCCACCATGAGGGAGACTGAGGAAAGACCATCCTACCTGCTCAGGAAACCATCAAGATAAGTTGTGGAAAAAGAGGATATTTTTAGAATATTTATAATTTACTCTTCGAAGTATGAACACAACTGCAATAATGGCACTGGACACCAAATTTCAGTGACTGAAGAATTAGCTAGTGGTAAGCAAGTGGTAACAGCCAATATGGTTAGCACTTTGCTCCAAGGAAAATGAGAAGTGAGGCAGGAGCCTTTCTTTCTTTCTCCCTCCCCTGCCCCGTATATGGGGATCAATTGAACCCTTGTTCTCATACACACTTAGGCAGATGGTCTAAGCCACAACCACAGCCCTTGAGAAAGTACCCTCTCTAAGATGTCACGAATGAGAACATGCTAGGTTGTGACTGGAAATTGTGAGAAACACAAACAGACAAATTAGTAAAAAGAAAATGAGTGAATCTAAGCAAAAATATATGGAGTTTTTTTATTATTAAATAATATAATTTCTATCTTAATGTTATGAAAGTATCAACCATACCTCATCCATCTTACTTAAAAATCAGAATATAATGGTGCTGGAGCAGTGGCTCAGTGGTTTTGGTGCTTGCCTGGCAAGCATGAGGACCCGGGTTCAAACCCCAATACCACATACACAACAAAGTGTTGGAGCAACAAAAGCCATGTGAAAAACTAAATAAAGTTGTTTCTCTGTCTCTCTCACTGTCCCTCTCTCTTAAAAAAAAATCAGAATATCTAATTTAAGAACCAACAAAGAAATATTTATTATTTATATCTATTCTAAATTTAAAAACTTTTTTTTTCCAAAATGTTTTCATCTGAAATAAAAGTGGCTTTCAGTATATAATTTTGCTGGTATTATAATTCATATTCAGTTGAAAGAAGCACTTTTAAAACCAGATGTCAAAAATACGACTCCACATCCCAAAGAGAAACCTCAGATATTGAGTGTCTTTTAAAATTTTAAATATGTATCATTTAAAAAAATTGTTTTCTCTTTACTTATAAGAATTTTTTTAACATTACTTGGTTTCACCGTATTCTGTCATTCCCAATTAATGTGGAAATATGCACAACAACTTCCATTTCTACAAAGACAAATACATAAAAGCAAGTGCTGTTCTCTAAATTGTGAATTTGGCACATCTACTTCAGATGTCAAAAATAGCATTGCAGCATCTGCAAAGCAATTACATGAAACAAAGATTTTTTTAAAGATGGATTTTTTCCATAATAGAAAAATTACAAAATATAAAGTATAAATATTCTTTATAACTTATAAATATGGTAATATTAATGACTCTCAACTTTTAGAAATTCACTGATATCCCTATTTTCAGATTGTGAAAAATATTATTCCAACCTAGGTATTAGTACAATTGGCATTTCAACGATTAATGTCTCAATAAAGCAATCCTAACAGAAATCAAGAGTTTTTATAAAATGCATGTATGTATGAAATGTATGCATATTATATATAACAATGTATAGTTAACATGTTCACAAGTACATGTACAATAGTATATGTAGTTATGTTTTTTCCTGTGCTACTGGGATTGATCCCAGTGCCTTGCACATGATGACAGATAAGCACTGTAAGTTGATCTATGTCCCCTACCCTTGGTATGCATTTTGTAGGAAGAAGAATAATATAATCTAAAACATCTAAAGTGTTGATTGCAAATTGGGCCACTCCTATTGTATTTCTCACATGTTTTCTTGGTTTTTATTTACACAGATTATTTTTGAAGATTGCTAATTCTATGTGATGCACTAAAAGTTAATCATTTAGGAAAAAATAAGTAAATTTATGTATTGTATTAAAACTTAACCCTCTTTCCAAGATCTGAGAAAACCTAAGGTTGAAAGATGGTTTAGTGACTCAATATCGGAAGATATAGGATATATATAATTGACAATTGGTTTCATGATTTTGGTATATTCTGTGGAAGGATTTGAGGAGTTATCTTTAGGACATGATAAAAATCTTTGTAAAAATCCTAGTATTTTTTGATTTGCTAGTTTATGAATTTCATGATTTAGGAGACAGTATTTAGTGCCTAAATCCTGATAATACTGTGGTTCTAAGTGGTATCAGTCATAATTTTTATTATCTCTGTTTGCTAGAGATAATAAATTTGATATTGGAGTAAGGGAATATACCCAGGCTTTTGTAAAATAATGAGACAAAAAGTTGTTCACTTTGGTAGTAAATTCTGAATATGTTGCTCTTTATAAAACATATTCTCCTATTTCAATATTATAAAACCTTTCAAGATCATATAAATGCTGGAATTATTATAATTTATAACAAAGCGGTGAGAAAGTTAACTGTTGAAACCAATTTTAGTCTCCATCAATAATAAAGAATGGAGCTTAACAGCAGAATTATATTTCTATCCCACACTCCAAATTGCCCATTCTAATTTTGTCACCAATGGCTGATTCAAGAGAAATCATATCTTGGCCGCAATTCTTGCCTGTAATAGAATTTCACATGCTCCAAATCAGTCAATTGTTTTAAATTTGAATAAAGTAAATTTCAATAATTTCAGCAGATGATAAAATTTTTAGAACTTTTGAATTTCAAGTTCAAGTTCATCCGTCATTGATGGATTCCTAGAGTCAATCCATTTTCTGAGCAGCACAGCTCTAATTCCTTCACAACTTTACTCTTTCTTAGTTGCCCAGTTATTACAACTGTATTTTAAGTCTCTGATCCCCACTTTGTTCTCTTTTCTTTTTTTCTCTTTATCCTTGCATCTTTTCTGTGCTCATTAATTATTAACATCCAGCATCACTAATGTTAATTTTATTCTTTTCTTTCTAATGAACAATAATTGCATTTCCAAAGTCGTATCAGATATAAAAAGTAGATTATAATTAAATCAGTAATAAATAAATTTTACTATAACTTTATACTCTACCTTAATTAGTCATTGAGTATGAAAAAAGAAAGATACATTGGAAAATATAGCAGAACTATTTTGTTCTTTTTATGTTTCATTATTTAATCCAACATTGTTTGCTTCTTAATATTTATTTTATTTTACCCACTGAATTTATAACCACTAAGTGATCTTGTTAATGTCATAAAACTATTCAAAGTAATACTTAGTTAAAACAAATTTACAGTACTCTTTCTAATAAAAGATTCTGCAAAGCATATTTTGAAAAGAAAAATAAGAGAATTAGGAATGTCAATTTGTTTCCATAGATAATTTACTGAAGAAAAATTAAATTTCACTACATTAATTTAAAATTAAAGCAACCACTGAAATAAATATTAAAAAAGAAAAATTGAATTGCTCCATGCTTACTAAAGCTGTTAACCATATATGAACTTGGATATATTTATGAAAAACAAGATATACTTACAAACAAAAAGATATACAGATATACCAATTGATTGAGTCAGAGTACATTTTACTAGTACATTCATTAATAATCAGTGGTATAAAATGTGGCCTCATCTCCTTGTTCTGAGAAATATTACTTAAGCCAAAACCAAATCACTTACCATTATTCTTAAAGAGAAATTGAGAATCTTACTACAGATGAATGTCATCTAGTAAAGGTAGAAAAGATGAATTACTTAGAAAAATCACATTTTCAAATTCCCTAATGAAATATTTGATTCAGGCAAGAAACTTTGGTGAACACTAAAACTAAATGGTAAAAAATAGAAAGAAACTAAGATATCTCCAGGGTACCTAAATAAACTATTACCCAAATTATTATTTGCTAATTGCAAAGATGAAATACTCTTTTACAAAAAAATATCTTGGTTCTTATAACCTTCATCAAATTCTCAAAAATAGCATGTTTTATAGAGGAACAAATTTCTTTCTGAGGTTATACAGTATGTAGCAACAATGAAGCTTATGCATATACCTTGCCAAAATGTCTAACATAAACCCTAACAATTTGAATGAGCTGCAAAAGTTTTTATCTAAAAGGTAGGCAGTAGGAAAAAGAAATCAGGAAATCTCTCCCATTCACCATCTCCTTCAAAAAAATGAAATAATTGGGCATTAACCTCACAAAGGATATTAAGGACTTCTACAAAGAAAAATTCAAACACTAAAAAAGAAATTACAGAAGACCTGAGTAGATGGAAAAATTTTCCATGCTCACGGTTAGACAGAATCAATAAAATAAAAATGGCCATTCTACCCAAAGCCCTATACAGATTTAATGCAATCCCCATCAATATACCTATGGCATTCTTCACGGATATAGAAAAAGCAATTCTCAAGTTCATATGGAATAACAGGAGACCCAGACTAGCCAAAACATTACTCTACAGGAAGGAAAAAGTAGGGAATATCTCAATCCCTGATCTGAAATTATACTACAGAGCTGTAGTAGCAAAAACAGCATGGTATTGGTATCAAAACAGAACCAAAGATCAGTGGAAGAGAATAGAAGATCCTGAGAAAAAACCCCATATCTTTAACTATTTGATATTTGATAAAGGAGGCAAAAGCGTAATGTGGAAGAAAGATACTCTGTTCAACAAATGGTGTTGGACAAATTGAACAGCCATGTGTCGACAACTGAAGCTGGATCCTTATCTTTCACCCTACAAAAAAAATAAATCAAAATGGGTCAAAGATCTGGATATTAAGCCAACAACTTTAAACTAACTAGAAAAAGAAGTAGGGTCAACACTACAGGACATAGGAGTTGGCAGCGCCTTCCTTAACAAAATTCCCATGGCTCAAGCAGTAAAGTCAAGAATAAATGAATGGGATTCAACTAAACTAAAAAGTTTTTGCACAGCTAAAGATGTAGTCAAGAGCATCAAGAGAGAACCTACAGAATGGGAGAAAATCTTTCCCTGCTACTCCTCGGACAGAGGGCTAATATCCAGAATATACAAGGAACTAAAGAAATGAAACACCAAAATCACAAATAATTGAATCAATGAATGGGCTATGGATCTTAAAAGAAACTTCTCACCAGAGGAAGTCCAGAAATCCCATAAATATATGAGAAAATGCTCTACATCATTAGCTATAAGGGAAATGCAAAGCAAAACTTCAATGAGACACCACCTCACCCTGTTAGAGTGGCAAAAATGAAAAATTCTAACAACAGATGCTGGAGGGGCTGTGGGAAAGGAGGAACACTGTTACACTGCTGGTGGGACTGAAAACTGTTTCAGCCACTCTGGAAAGCAGTGTGGAGAAT
>PVKS010023044.1:0-32897 GCA_004027875.1 Aplodontia rufa
CTCTCAGCTGGTCAAGGCAGGTAGGGGGCCACCTCCAGGCAGATAGGTCCCTGGAACTAGCCTGTGACAATGGGTGGGAAAGCACAGAGCCATCTGCATTTCAGTTTCCTCCAGGTTTCAAAACAGGTAGGACAACAGTTGGAAAGATTTCATCAGTAGTACATTAGTAACTTAATGAGTAATAGGGATGGCTCCTGGTCACTTAAAACCGTCCTAACCTCCCAAAGAAGAGGAAACGCTGGGTAGAGATGCTTTTCTGGTCCTGGGGTGGGGGAGTCAAGGAAGGTGCGGGCAGGACGTGTTTCTCAGGGCGGGATCGGGGGCGCGGTCAGCGGAGGCCACGGTCCTAAGGGACAGGCTGGATCGGAACCAGACCTTGACCCCCCGACCGGACTCGTGAGTGACTGCAGTTAGAAGCTACTCGCGTGGGCCGTCTCTGAGATTCGTCTTGCTCCTCGTTTCCACTCCTTCAAGTGGTCCTGCCTGTAGCTCCTTGCCCAAGGTCTGAGAGCCTCCCGGGAGCTGCCCTTTCCACTGTCACTGGAGCGAGGTCTTTGTCGTTCAGGTCGCTGTGCAGAGGTGGCGCAGCGTGCTTAGCCGATCTAGGACAGACCCGTGAGTAGCCGGCGACTGGGTTCTGCATTCTTTTGCGGCTTTACAGGATACTCTCTCGTCCCCAGCTTTGGGGACGTAGGTGAGGTGATTGAGGCTTGAGACTACTCCGGTGATCAGTTGGGAAGAATGTGAAGGGAGCGGGGCCGGGAAGGGTGCGCGGTGCGAAAGTGCAAAAGAGGTGGAGGCGCGCAGAAGAGGGAGTGCCCAGCGGATGCGCTCGTCCACGCTGCGTCCCTCCCGCGTCAAGGCCACCAGCTGCGCGATAAGAGCCTGTGGGTCTCCGTGCTAGGACTCCACCTGTTGTGGCCGCCGAGAGGGTGGACGCATGGTCCCCAAGGTCAGGTCCCGCGGGGCTCCAACAGGTGCTTCTCAGCAGCCCAACCTGGGCGGAGTGTGCGAGAAACCCTAGAACTGTGCAGGGCACACCAGAGAAAAAAAAAAAAAAAAAAAAAAAAAGCAGTTACGAAATGATGTTTTGTCCCCCCCCCTGCCTTTTCATGGGGTACAGAATAAAGTTTCATTTTGTAGATTGAACCTTCAGCGTTCAGATGGATTCAAGTATACCTTGATTCAACAGTTACCAAAACGCTAACGCGGAAAACTTTGACATGGAGCTGTCTGGAAGCTTCACAGAGAAACTTCACAGCCATGCGTGTTAAATGACACAGATTAATTTGCATATGGGGAGCGATTCCCTTTATGGTGCTTTTTACTTGGCAAACTGTTTTTTGAAATGGCAGGGCCCAGGTAGGGGAAGGGGCTCCGCCACAGCCAGGCTGTCAGCAGACCTCCTCTCCCTTCCCACTTCAGGGTTTGGCCTCTAGACCTGAGTAGCACCGGAAGCGGAAGCCTTCCGCCTCCACCTGGACCACCTGTTTTCTGCCTTCAGTTGCAGAGTTCTGTCAGCATCAAGCGGTCCCTTCTGAGGGTGAGTTACAGAGAACTGCCTGGAATCCCAGATTGAAAGGGTCATTTCCCATGAAGGCAGTGGGAACTGTTTCCTGGGGCCTGAGTGACATCCGGCCCCCCATCTCGATCCTATTTCCTTTCATCTACCTTCCCCCACCTGCTCCTTGCCTCATTATCCGCTTGTTAACGCCTTCTGGATTATAAAGGCCTTTGGTTCCATTCACTTGCTGTGACCTTGTTTGTTAAAAAGCTTGGTGACTTTTTGAATAGAAGGAATGCCTTGAGCTGGATCTTCACAGGCCCTGCTGGGCCATTCCTAGGGCATGCCATTGTCTGTCCTGCCTTTCAGTTTGTTCAATTTGTGCTCCAACTGCGTTTTGGCCCAACCTTCCTCACTTCTCAGCCAATCTTCCACTATTTCTTTCTCTTCTTCAGAGGCCAAATTGGCCTTCTGGTTCTCCCCATAAGCCTCATTATTCCAGATATCTTTAATTCAGCATAAATTTATTGAGCACAAATTGTATTCTGGCTCTGGTACTTTCAGCACTGTGGGCATTAATGCAATGTTTTAGCTAAGAAGCATAGATTTTTAAAAATATATTTTGGCTTTTTTTGTTGAAGTGCGTTTTTTTGTTGTATTTACTGGATATAAAATTAATGTAAACAGTGTAAAAAGAACAAAAACAAAACCTAAGTATGTAAAAGAAAAACAAAACTTAAGGATTTTCCTACTCCCTAAAGATAACCACCAAAGGAATAATAACTTTCCTTCCCTCTCCCTCATTTTCTCCTTCTCCTTCCGTTCTCTCTCTCTCTCTCTCTCACACACACACACACACACACACACACACTTTTAAAACAATTAATTCAAAAGAAGAATTATGTTTTTACACTAAGCTGTTTACACATGTAGCCTATATAATCTAATCTTAGTTTAATGGATTAAAAGTAAAAAGAACCTAAAAAAAAAAAGTTAAATAATTTGGGTCTGGCCACAGGTAGGTGAGCCCAAGAGCCCTGTGACTGAGTCCTTTGGAGGCAGATCCTGCTGGTCCACTGAAACTAGCAGATTCTGCTTGTGTAGAGAACAATTCTGGGGCCTGGATGTCTGGAGACTTGTCTAGAAGAAATGGGAGGTTGAGAGTAGAGAGTATCAAAATACAATGTTACAAGTGGTTCTAAAGTACCAAGATTAAAATTCACCAACGGAGCAGTTTCCTGGGGCTTTGGAAGAGGGTCTCACTAAGGTGCTAAGGTGCTGAGGCTGGCTTTGAACTTGAGATCCTCCTGCCTCAGCCTCCTGGGCTGCTGGGATTACATGCATGTGCCACCATGCCCAACTCTAGGATGGCTCTTACTGCTTTGGATGAAGGGAGCAGATGCTGTCAAGAACTCATTCAGATGACCTGGGGCTGCTATCTAATTAGACCACATTTTTAAAATTGTTGCTCTGTGCTGTCAGGACTCTACTCTTACCATTCTTTTCCCTGGATGATCTTAGTCTTGGGCTTCTTTTAATTGTTGATATCCTGGGGTTTGCCCTGGACCCCTAGTTTCCACCTGCCCTGTTAATTGTTTTCTAACAACTGCTTTTTTGACCTGGGTTTTTGCAAAAAAGAAAAATCTTTATCTCATGGCAACTGGCAAGGAGGTCAGGTCAGGAGTCTGCCTCCTTCATGGTTTGATCATGGGGGCATATCTACAGGGAAGGGAAAGCTGCTTTTGTTAGACAAGAATGTTTCTTTTAGGGCACTTATGTTCTGTGCAGAGGATTTTGAGTTTGTGACATCATCGACTGGACGACCTGGTTTCTGCTCCTGATAGCCTTTCTAGAAAATTGAGTTCCAGTTTGTAAAAATCATTAGTAAAAGGCTAGAGGTCCTCTTGGATGAAAACTTAAGTTAAGGAATTTATATCCAGGTGGCAATGGAATAAATCATGCTGAGCAAAGTTAGCCAAACCCAGAGAGTCAAGGGTCGAATGTTTTCACTCATTTGTGGAGATTGGAGCTAAACCCAGGCCTGTGTGAAAGGTAGTTAATCTCATGTATTAGTCCCAGCAAAGGCATAGTACCATGTAATCTAGGGAAATCATAGATATGTAGTGGGAAGGGCGGATAGAGTAGGTGGGAAAAGGCAGAGGGTGGGAGAATAGGGAGGGATCTAGGGGTTAATTCTGGTTTAAGAGTATATTCGTATTGTATTGTTACTTTAAATGCATTTATGATTGTACAATAACTCAATTACTTAATAAAAATATTTTTAAAAAGGAATTTATATCTAGGGATTTCCAGGCCTTTGTTGATTTTGTGTTTTCCCATGGCCAAATTCTCTTGTGTTTCAATGTACTTTGTGATAACTCCCCGGGCTTCAGTTCCTCCACAGGGTGATGCCCATAGGTCCTTGTGCCAGAATCATAGTGTTTCAAATGAAATGTCTGTTAGCATTGAAGAAGGAGTTTTGAGGTGAGACTAGATTCCCCACTTTGCCAATTTCCTTCTGGGTTCTTGTCTCACGAATTTGAAGAATAAAATCCATGGACAATCATGGAAGGGAAGAGTAAAAGGAGTAAGATTTATTAAAGTGAGAAGAGAGAGAGCTCCTGCTGTCAGGGGATCTGATAGCAGAAAAACCCATTTTGGTGTACTTGCTTTAGAGCTTATATAGTTCTGGCTATAGCAGGGCTCAAAAACCCATGTTAGAGAGAGAATAAGAGAGGGTAATATGGAATGGATACAATCAAAGTATATTGAATGCATGCATGGAAATTTCACAATGAAACCAATTATTTTGTGCAATTAATATGCACTAATAATTAAGTTAAATTTATAGGTATAGTTTTGGTTTGGGGCACAGCAAGGCAAAGTCCTTAAAATCTGTCCTGGAAACAGCTGTTGATGAGTGAGGCATTTGCCTGGTACATAAGCCATTGTCCTGAGAGGACAGATGTTTTTCCTAAAACTCCATTGTATGTAGATACCACATTTGATTTATCTGTTTATGAACTCCTAAGCTAATTCCCTAACTTTACTGCTTAGAATTATGCTGTAATAAACATAGGTATTCATGTAAAAAAAAAAAACCCATGTTAATAGGCATTTAAAAGACTATAGCCTTTGAGTTTCAATCTTTCCTTCACCTCACATCTGGGGCACCCCCACCTTCAATTTTCCCACCCCTATAGGACAAAGAGAAGTCTCAAGGTCTTTTACACTTGAAATAGGCCTTGATGGTGCTCATTAATATTTCTAGCTGGTTAGCTTTCAGGTGTGGTTTCTGCACTTGAACAAGACTTCAACTGGGGCCCATCACTTCTGATTGCTGACCGTTGACCATTCTCATTCAATAGCTTACCTCAGGAAACAGCATTGTCCTTCCCCATCCTCCCAGCTAGGAAGGGAAGCAGTCTTCTAAAGCCAAGGTCCAGTCAGCCCTGAGGATTTCATCCCCTTGCACCCTGTCCTACTTGGGTTTTCACTTCTCCTTTCAACTATTAACCATTTTGGCATCCTTGCGTATGCTCTATGCCACTCAAATCCAACTGTGCTGGAATCGTATGTGGGGGAGGGAACTTCCTATACCCTCTTAAATTCTGTTTTGGAATCCTACAGATTAAACTGGCAAGAGACAGATTAGCCAAAGAAAATACAGATTTTTATTCACAAGGTATGCAGAGTTCATAGAAAAAAATGAATCACAGAAGTCTCATCTACTATCTTAGAGTGGAAAAGAGCAGAAGAGCACTTGTGGAGAATAAATGACTTCAGAGTTGAAGAGAAAAGTACTTTTGGAAAACACAAATTACTTTTTGAAAGATAAATGGGACCTCAGGTGAATAGAAGGGAGATTTTTTTTTTTATGGTTTCTTGAAAATGTATGTTTGGAATGTGGTGTGGATATTCTACGTTAAAATTGCTCCCGTGACAAGTTGTTTCAGGGGGCTTTATTTTTAGGCAAATAAGGAATTTCAGAAATTCAAGTGCCTTTAGCTCAAAATAATTTCTATGCCCTGTGTAAGTTAGCTTTCTGTCACTGTGACAAATACCTTAGATAAAGCAACTGGAGGGAAAAAATCCAGCATGTCAGAGGTTCTAGTCCATGTATTTCTTTGGCCCATGGCAGCACAGTACCTCCTGGTGGGAGTGCCAGATAAAGGAGGCCTGTTCACCTCAGAGTGTCTGGGATCCCAATATCTCCTTCAGGGGCATGCCCCAATTTCTTTCCACTAGACCCTACCTCTTAAAGGTTCCATCATCTCCCCATAGCGCCACAGGTCTTAACACGGACTTTTAGGGGCATTTCCAAATCACGGCAGCCACAGCTATTTATTCTGGACCCCTTCATGTGGATCTGTCATGCAAATCTCTGACCTTCGGTCTCTGTTTAAAATCTTTCAAGGACCAGTAGACCTGTAGTCACCTCAAGGATGACGTTCATGGGTGTTGTTTTTGTTTTGTTTTCAGTACTGGGGATTGAACCCAGGGATGTATAACCTCTGAGTCACATCCCCAGCCCTTTTTCTTTTGAGAGGAGATCTCACTAAGATGCTGAGGGTCTTATTAAATTGCTGAGACTTGCTTTGAACTTGTGATCCTCCTGTCTTGGCCTCAGCCTCCTGAGTTGTTGGAATGACAGGCGTGCACCACTGCACCTGACCCTCATCAAGAATCCTTAAGAACTCTCAGCCCACTAAGAGCATGCTGGGTTTGTGTTTATTCTTTGGTCTCTTTTTCGTGGATGAAGTAGGAACCTCCCAGTGATGCTTGCACATTTGCTTGGTTCTCCCCTTAGCTGTCCCTTGCTGAAGTTACCTCCTGGCTTGCTGGATTTACACATACCAAACACCAGATTCTCAGTGTGGGTCTTTTTCATCCCTCTGTAGGTCACATATATTGTACAGGTGAAGGGAAATCTTCCATAGTATCTCTCAAGATTCACTGTAATTAAAGGGCATTGTGAATTTATCAATGCCCAAAAGGGGAGTAATCCCAGCGCAGGGGGAATAATCCCAGTATTTATACCTGTGTAACATTATCCACAAACTTATATACCCCTTTTCCTATAGGGGAGGGGGAGAATGAGAATATAGATAGTTTTGAGGGATTATAAATGATCATTAAGAGAACGAATGCTCCTGTGATGGTCTGTTTGGAATTTGAATGAGCCCAACAGACTGACATCATCCTATAGAGGGAGTCCATCCAGGTATTGTTATATTCCTCAGTTTTCTTTCCTGAGGTAGATGGTGGAATGTCAGTGTGGGGATGGAAGGCAGCTCTGTTTCCTTTGCTTTCTAGCCTTGGTGCACTAAGAGAATTCCAGAAAGCCTTTCTTTGCACTTAGAGGAGCAAGACCTTTTAATTTTCTCTAGAGCAAAATTGCACGTGCTGAAAAGCACCACTGTTCAGAGTCCCAAAAGTATCATGGGGTGGGTGGGTTCTGTTTTGTAAATTTAAGGAATGAAATCCATGGAGACAGGGTCAGACAGAGCAAAGTAACAGAATTTAGAGTAATAGAAAGGAAGCAGAACCCCCAAAGAGGGAAGGGTCTTAAGAGAGGGGTCCCTTGAGGGATTTTTTCATTGAGGGGAATGATGTGAAAAATCAAGCAGTTTGGGCAGAGAGAAGGTCTGAAGTGGAGGTACCAGGCCTGGAATGGAGGGCTGGGTATAGAGAACCTTGGACTGTTTGCCTTTGGGCTGGAGAGCTTTTAAGATCTCTGTGAATGTGTAATTCAAATGTCTCATTTTTAGGACAGTGACTGTTGTTGTCCAGCTTGTAACACCAGTCTTTCAGGTTTAACTGTGTCTTTGAGACCCAGGGTCTGATATGTTCAGGAAGGTACCCCAAGGGGGTGTCTCATGGAAGCTATAGTGGGGTCTGGCCCATGCTGGACAAGATGGATTGAGTCAGACCCACAAGGACTATGGTTGAGAGAAAACCAGGAATCCAGAAGAGTCAGAGGGAGTTACTCACCCAATAGGTTATGCCACCATTATGTAAGGAAAGAAGGGAATGAAGGAAGAGTATGGAGCGAAAGCAAGAGAGTAACCAGGCCTCAACAGATCAAGGAAATTTATTGCAGTAGTTGCAGGGACACACTTTCCAAACAGAAAATGGCTGCTTGGTTTTCAGATAGGTGATCTTTTAATTGACTGAATCGGAGGAGGAGGGAGTGTGTGTCAAGGTGGGAGCTTTCTGGTTAAAACAGGAATTTTGGGCAGTGTGGATTTTTTCCAATAAGGGTCCTGCGTCAAAAGATTCTAATAAGGTCCTGAGTCAGTTGATTTCAAAACAGTGAGTAGGGTTTTTTTTTCTGCCTAACTTATACGAGTGGTTTCTGGTAATTTTCCACATCCATCCCTTCAATGACTAAAGCATGCACTGGTTAGTACTTTCTGATATCTTACACTTAATCATGCCATTTACAACTGGGCTTACCGAAAGTGCATAAGCAAACACCAGAATTTACCCTGCAACTGAAAAAGTAGCTGTCACTCTTAGCAGGGTGGGGCAGAGCCAAATCATACTTTTTCTGTGCAGGGAGTGGCTACAGTGGGCTAGTTCAATGAAGAGGTTTGGCAAGAAGGCTTTTGTAAGTGGAGCAGCAAACAGGAAGTAGAAGGCTGCCCAGAGGTTACTTCTGGGAGAATGAGGAGACTGGAAGTCTGTTCTGTAAATGCAGATATATCTCATTTGGGAATGTATCATGCATATTGCCTGTTGGAGGATAAATGTCCAGGATGCACAATAATTGTAATGCTGTAAAACAATGTAAAAGTAATCAGAAATATTCCCTAAATTTATATGAATAAATTCCCCTAGATTAAAACAAGATGCAAAGTTAATTTGTACAGAAGGTAGTACTTGAAAATCCCCGTCAGCATGTCTCCAGCTTGGGTGGGTGAACAACTGAGTCAAGCTCCCAGTGAGATTTCTTCCTGTCCCCCTAATTTATTATAAACTCATTCTCACTCAGCACAAGGGTCTGCTTTTGCCAGAAGGTACCCTTTTCACCACTCAGTGGGTGGCCTCTGGGAACAGATAAGTAATGTGTGCCCCTGAGGGTGTGTCAGCTCTTGGTTTCCATCCTGTAAGGCTCCAACTATTTTAAGGGAAGACTGGGACCTCTTCTCTCATCTCCTCTGGTCTTTGACCTTTCCCCTTGTTTGGTGGGAGGACCACAGAATTTCCCTTTCACACCTAGATCCTTTGGTAGTGAAATGCATCTCTGATAATTAAGCAGCGCAAACCCAACACATCCCCAGCAAATCTTTATCATGCTCATCCAAACTCAGTTACTTAGCATGAATTTTCCAGAGGAGGAGTGCAGAGGTCTGCAGCTCTCCATCTATGCAGTTGCTTAAATAAAGCCTCCCTGAGCCACAGGGAGGAGGGGTGGGGAGAGTAGACTTTGGGAAGCCTGGAGAGAGAGCTTGGAAGGGCCAAGATCTCCAGAGGAAGCAGGGGTCAGGCCCAGGAAGGAATCAAGAGGCAACTGGGTGAGGAAACTGACTCCGACAGATTTGTCTTGTTGAACAGAAATTGGCCTTGGGGACTCTGAATCTCTCTGCATGACACCAAAACCAACTTCTTCTTTCAGTGAATAAATGGGTGCTTGATAGGAAGGCTGTGGGCTGACCAGAACATATGGTCCACTTCATGTGACCATGAATGGACTGGAAGAGGTAGATGCCAGAGAGAGGTCAAGGCTGTCTGACTGTTGTTGATGATTCTATTCCAAGGGAGCTGTGTCCTGGAAGCCAGACTTCTGAGGAAGTTGAGTCGTCTGTAAATTTATTTAATAAATGCTGCAGAAAGCCTGAAATCATAACCAGACTTCTGTGACATAGAAGTCTTTCCCTGAGGGGCAGCACTGTGGACCATTGGCCTCCCTACGCTGACTATGGAAAGCCACCTGTTCATCTCTTCTGCTCATTCATAATGGTCCTTCCCTGCACTGTGCTGGACTTCTGGTCCCTGTTGATACAGCGTGAGAGGTGGTACCTGTTTTAAAACTCATTCCTGGGCTGGGAATGTAGCTCAGTGTTAGAGTGTTTGCCTAGCATGTGCAAGACCCTGGGTTTTATCCCCAGTACCACACAAACAACTAACACCAAAACCAAGCAAAATCATAAAAGGAAAGGGAGGAAAAACCTAAGCCTATAACAACTCATTCTTCTTTTTTAGCTTTCCTTAGCTGGACTGCAGTAGGCTAGGGTTTCCTAAGAAGAGTTTGACAAATGCTGAGGTAGAACAAAGCTGGATGGAAAAAAAATGGGCAGTGTCATTTACAGGGGCATTTTTCCCTCCAGACCCAGCTACTACAATTTTCTCCAGTTTTAAAATTTTACTGAAAATGGTCAGAATGCTACGGTAATAATGGTTATAAATCTCTTTATAACTGGGACCTTTTGGGTTTTATTTGGGGAGAAGAGACTGGTGAGATACAAGGTGAAAAACTGTGTTATAAGAACATCAGCCCTGGGCACAAGAAAATGGTCCCACCTTGCAGACTTCTACTGGCCTCGGTTATGAATCATGGCTTACCCGAGTGCTTCGCTTTCCTCATCTCTGAAGTGATTCTGCCTTTCCTGCAAGATTGTCACTGGAGTTGGGAGCATGGCAGGTGTAAGGTGCTCAGGGTTTACTGCTTTGTTAGCTGAGTTCAAAATGTCAGCCTTGCCATCCCTCAAAGTGCTCTGGCAAAACTGCCCTTGTCCACACAGCAGAATGGTCGGAATGGTTTGGGGGAGTTCTGTACCTACTGAGCCCGGATAAAATAACTGCGATTCTGTTTGTGCAACTCTTTCCTTTGTGGTCTGGGCACATCAGCTGAGGTCCTGCTCTTGCTCTCAGGGTGCCCGTGCTCTGCCTTTCCCTTGATCCTTCGCTTCCCCCTGCTGTCCTTGAAACCTGGAAGACGAAGACAGTAAAGATTCTAGAAGGGTGAGGCAGAGGGGTGTGATCTGTAGGGTCAATGACTTCCTAACTGCAACTGGGTTGGGAAACCAGGAAGAGAGGACCTGTTCTCTAAAAAAGTATGAGATCTGACTCTGTGGGCCTTTGGAACCTTTTGCCATCTCCTTTCTGAAACTAGCAACCCTCTAAACACATAGGCACTGTACACATTGCATCATCTACATGGTACAAATGCATGAGGACATCTATTTCTTGGTACTGACTTTTCACATTAGTGACACCCTGCACGTGACCACATGTTCTTGTTTTATAGATTCACACTCTTCTGTGCAATGCTTTGTCCTTAGGGTCCTGCCACAGTGACAGCATGGCAGCTGCAGGAGATGAAGCAAAGGAACCTGAAAATTGTCACAAGTAAGACTCTGACCCATTCAGGGTTGGGTTGGGTTGGGCTGGTTTTATTGTGTATGCTCTGAGCCACTCATCTTTCTAAGAACTTGGCAGATGTTATCATATTTGATTCTCATGACACAGACTGAGAGCTGAGGGATTAAGGACCGGAAAGGCTCTTTATTCAGATGGTCAAGAACTTCAACCTGGGTGCTGAGACCTCTGCTATGAAGCCTCAGGTCATACAGTCTCAGGAGGTCAGGCAATTGAATGTTAACATTAGTGGATTTTCTTCTAAATGTGGCCACTTTTCTTAAACAAATTCCCTGCTTATCTCCTAGTTGTGAGTCTTTTTCTGAATAATAAATGTTTTCCAAATTTCTTTGCAATTTTTCATTGTTCCATCCTCTGCTTTTAATGACTTCTCTTATAAGACTTTAAGTTTGAACACTGCTAGAAAAGCAAAAAATTCTTATTTTTGCCTTTTTGCCTGATTCTTCTGTGTACTTGTGAGTGCGTGCGTGTGTGTGTGTGTGTGTGTGTGTGTGTGTACGTGAATGCGCGCACATGCTGGGCTTTGAATTCAGGACCCTCAGAGTTGCATATAGAACAGAGAAATATTTTTCTAAGAAATGTGTCTCCATCTTGTTATTTTAAAGTCCTTTAAAAAGTATGTTGGAGAATGCTCCAGTTCATTAGGGTACATGCCAAAGTTATATATTTTAAAAATCTTTGCTGGTCTTCAAAGTTTTGCCCTGTTTTCTTCTCTTGCTTTTCCTGGAATCAAGAATGAAGAAAGGTTTTCTATTTTGAAATACGTGACAGAGTTGTCATAATCACATCCTGTTGTGTCATTTTGAAGCATGCACTTTGGTCCTTCTGTTTTATGTTCTCTATTTATAACATTCTGAGGGAAAATTGGAACCACAGTTACATTAAACATAATTGTCATTAAAAATGTGTGGAGAGTGTGTTAGGATTGTCAGAATTTTGGATTGGCCTGGGAAGGTCTAGGGATGGTGCTAACCACACAATCTCTTCGATTTGGTCCTTTGAAAAATGCTCCCTTCCCCAAGTTAAATGAAGCCTGGATCTGAAGTACCAGGAAGCCAGTCAGGAAGAGGTGGGCTCAGGGCAGGAGGCTGCTCTGTGCAAGGGCAGCTTGGTGTCCTTTCTGAGCAAGGTTTCTGGCACCTTTGCCCTGGGTGCAGTCAGCACAATCTGTGTGTGGTTGGCATATCAGGAGTGATTACGAGCTGAGAGATTCTCCGATATATGTCCTAACACTTGCCCATGAAAGAGTAAACCACCTCCCGCTATTTATGAAAGCTCCCCCCCCCTTTCGTCTTTTATGTTTATCTCTTCTCTATTCGCCTTTTGAAAATGTTCATGTGTTGAATTAAACTGGACACCACTCTAGGGGAATAGACAGGAGGGAAATTTGAGAACATGAAAGAAAGAAGCAATCTGATATAGGTAGAGGTAGAGGTGAGAACCTCCAAGTCTCCGAGTCCCGTTGCTGCTGACTTCCAGAAAGAAACAGAACAAATAAGGTAGAGAAAACAGAGAATGGCCCTTTCAACCTTGTTTTACATGTCTGCTCGAGCTGTGGGGGATTCAGAAATAAATAAGACATGGTCATGGCCTTCACAGTATTTGTTACTGGAGATAATCATGGTTCTTATGTTAAATAAATAAATCATGTAATAATGAAGGGTAAAGTACAATGAGCTTCCTCTGGAGAGAGGAGAATGGATGAGATCTTTGAGGGTTGAGCCCCTTGATTAATGATATGGTGCTCCTCAATTTGCAATGGGGTAATGCCCGGATAAACCCAATGTAGGTTGAAAATTCTGCAAGTTGAAATGCTTTTAATACACCTCACTTACCAAACGTCCCAGCTGAGTAACAGCACACTATAGAGCATGGCTGACTGGGAGCTGGGGAAGCTGCCACAGCCCAGCACCACGGGAGAGGGACGTGCTGTGTATTGCTAGCCTGGGAAAAGATCCAAATTGATAATTCAAAATACAGTTTTACTGAATGTTTATCAATTTCACATTATCATAAAGTTAAACTATCTTAAGTTGGAATAGTTTTTATTGCCAAATCACAGGCAGCTGAGACCCTGGCTGTCTTTCTCTCATCTTCTTTTCTCATGAGTTAGATTGAAGAGGAAACATCAGCGAGGTCTGGGCAGGAAGTCAGATACAGAAGGAATAAAACAAAGAAGACCTGATTGTTCTGAGTTCAGGGACCCCTTCTGCCTTGGTTTTCTTCAGTCTCAGCACTAGCACACATGGTTTCCCAGGTACATTTGGAGATATGAAGGTTAAGAAGCCAGGCTTTTAATTCTAGAAATTTGTCTTAGGATTAGCCTCCTCCTATATGATACATAAACCTGCTCACAGATTCTTGAGAGGTGATGGGTAATGGGTTCGTGATGTTATTTATGTGTTTAACAAAATTTTGCAAAATGTAATTTTTCAAGTGTATTCGTACACCATCTCTGGGAATCAGGCAGTCATTGTGAGGGAGTCAGGTTGAAGGCTGGCTCTGAAGGACTTTGGCAGGAACTATCAAGATCTGGGACACCTGGTTTTGTACATGAAGCTTCATTGGAACACAAAGGCACTAGTCATTTTTATGTTGTCTATCTTGCTTTCATGAGACAATGGCAGAGTTGAGTCATGACAGACATTTAGTGATCTGCAAAGCTGTATTTACATCTGGGCTTTTGTGTCAAAAGCTTGCCAACCCCCTGTTCTATCCTAGCAATGTGCCATCACAAAGAAATGTAATGTGAATCACACATACATGTTCTAGAAATCATTCTGAAAGAAAATAAAATGGCAAGGTCTTATCTCACATGACTAGTAGACATTATATGGGAGAGGTGGTAGCTAGTACAACAAGATAAGAAAAAGAAATTGAAAGCATTATCTTTGGGTGATAAAAATAGAGGCCACCCCACCTCAGCTCATATTTATGATGAACACATTGCTTTTTTAAAAACGTCACATTTATATATTGATAAACTGCATTTGGATAGCAACTGGGGTGATTTAACATTTTGATCTTTATGCTGTTGTATACTTTTCTGAATTTTCCTCATTGTCTTCTACCAGATCCCCTGGGAACAAAGAGGAATTTAGAGGAAGGAGATGGGGGAAGTGGACCTTGGCAGTGTAGGGTTGTCTTATCACCAGGGTCTGGCTATTTTCCTTTTCCACCATGTGCCTCACACATCTCACACATGTGGCACTTTTGTGATGATGCTGTCATTGGAATTGGTGTTAAATAAACCCTCTATTTTCTTGTTTTCTAACAGCAACTTCCTCGTCCAACTTTCAAATCCAAATGTAGCAACAATGAAGGAAGACATTCTTTATCATTTCAATCTCAGCACTAGCACACATGATTTCCCAGCTATGTTTGGAGATGTGAAGGTAAAATGCCAAGCTTTTAATTCTAGGATTGTCTTAGGATCAGCCTTCTCCTGCACAATACGTAGACCTGCTCACAGATGTTTGAGAGGTGATGGGTGACAGGTTCGTTGTGTTATGTGGCTATCAAATTGTTACAAAGTGTTACTTTCCCAGTATATGAACTAGCAAGTAAAGAAGAAAAGTATTCTAAATACTTTCATTCTGGCTCCTAATTCATCTAAGTAAAAAAAAAAAATTAACTTCCTGTGCTTCCTGTGCAGTGACACATCCCTGTAGTTCCTGCTACTTAGGAGGCTGAGATGGGAGGATCACTTGAGCCCAGGAGTTTGGAGCCAGTCTGAGCACCATAGTGAGAATTAACTTCAAAATTAAATAATTAAATAAATAAAGCTTCTTAGTGCTTTATTGAGAGATGTGGGAGATATGAAACATTTCCAATAGAAGCAGAGATAGTAAGTAAAACTACTTTTTATTGCATTGGTCTGTAATTTAAGATTCATATTGATATTTTGTTTATTTGTTGTTTGGAAAGGCTTATTTTGCTGAATGCAACTTCCAGTTCATTTTCAACACAGGCATTTTTTTTTTTAAAAAAAGAAATCATAGTTTTGAATCATAGTTTCAATTTTTAATTGAAACATTATAATTACACATTTGTATAGGATATAGCATGATATTTCAGTAAATATGCACAATGTGTAATCATCAGATTAGGGTATTTGGCATATCCATAATTCAGACATGCAGACATTTATCGTTCCTTTGCGTTGAGAACATTCACAATCCTTTCTATTCATTATTTTGAAATATACAGTTAACCATAGTTACCCCACTGCTAATGTAGGGCTTTTCAAATGTCTAATCCCATGGGTAAAAATGAACTTACATATGGAATCATAAATTATAAGTCAAATCTTACAATCCAGTACTGCTACATGGAGTAATAATTTAACAATGGAGTTATATTATGTTCCATCTGCCATTGGTAATATTGTTCTTGGTAGTATTGATTTCAAAGTGTGGGACAACTTTTCACATGCTTTAAATTTAGTAAATTTCCATTTGTTCCATTAAGCCTAATCTATAGTGATTTCTATTCCAAGATATGGACATTTCTTTACATGTTTAAAGAATAAGAATTCATTTTGTTCATCTTCATACTCCTTATAACTGGCTTATTTACTTTTTTTCAAAGCAAAATATTTTCTTACATGATGCTTTGCAAAATAAAGTTTTTACTTCTCTAAGAGATATCCACTACAATAGCTACAATCTTCTACACCCCGCTCTAGACCTCTGGCTCTTTTCATGCATTGGCCATTTGACACTCACAGGTGAGAGGGAGCAATCAGTAGCCTGTTTTAGAGATGAGCTGTGGGACTCTGATCACGTGAGTTGGAAGGACTGAGAAGCTCACAGCATCTTAGTCCAAACCCAGGCTCCCGCCACACCTGGGCTGCCTTCCACATGTGCAGGGAGGCTGAGTATGCACAGTGCCTTCTTAAAGAGCAAGAGTCTGGACCCTGCATGTGTGGAGTAATTCGTTTTGTGAGGCTGCTGGTGAGTTTTGGACCAGTGCTTCCAAAACTCACCAGGGACCTCAATAAATCAGATTGCTAGTTCCTCTAGATATGGATGGTCCAGGCAGGGCCAGCGAACTTGCATTTCTAGGTTCCTAGATGACATCAACTTTGAGGACTGTTGCTGTACACATTGTATTCATGAAGTCTGTCTCTATGGTTGCAGTTTGTGTGTGTTGGTGGGAGCCCTTCCCGGATGAGCTCCTTCATCAGGTATGTGGCCACAGAGCTGGGTCTTGGCCATCCAGGAGAAGAGTACCCCAACATCTGTGCAGGCACTGACCGCTATGCCATGTATAAAATTGGACCGGTGCTGTCTGTGAGTGTGAGTATCTTGCCTCTCACTTCATCATCTGAGTAAGACTTGGACTCTGTCTCTAGGCTCTGCAAGGCCCTGTCCCTATACACACATAGTCAGCTGGCCCCTAACACCTGCTCAGTGTAAAGGCTGGGAGTAATTTCAGCCCTCAGCAGCTGGGACACAGAGATGATCAGAAGTAACTCAGGCTCCTGTCCTTGAGGCTCAGTCTCCTGGAGAGATTAAGTACACAAATGCAAAAAGAAATGCAGATACACACAGCTGCCAACATAGTGTGTGGTGGCAGGTGCAGGGAGTGAGTGAGCAGAGTGCTTGGGAGACATAGAAAGCGTTGCCCAATGTGGACCAGGGCAGTAAGGAGTGTCCAGATAAATACTGGGCCTCCTTACAGTGAGTGAGTTTCTTCATAACAAATTTTGGTGTATTAATGAGAATAAATACAGAAATTTCCAGTATTCTACCAAAGAAATCTCATTTTCCTGTTTTGATTTCTTTCGTTAGCAGCAATATAAATGAAGAGCTGCAGATTTAGCAAATGATTCCTCTCCTGTTAAGATGTGCATCCCTAGTGCTCTGGTCAGCTGAGATCTCTAGCAATATCATCTTCTAGATAAATTTACGAGGCAAGATATCATTTAGTTATAGAGAGTTTATGAAAGCATTTCCTATGTATAAGATACTGATAAATTCTAAAAGGGATTCTTCTCCCATAGGACTCTGTCATAGGAATAGCACCTGCTCCTGTGCCAAGGGTAGAAGATGTGGCTCCAAGAGGGTATTGAAAAGTGGAAGGGAGGTACATAGAGACTAAGAGGAGGAAACAACATAGTATAGATTCGGCAAGTGATCTGTTGTTGGGGACTGAGGCACCAGCAAGTTACCTAGTTTGGATGGAATAAAAAAGAGACTAAGAAAGAAAGTAAATAGGTGAAACTTTAACTGTTGTGTGGGTGGTGGTCATTTGTGCAGGGCTTCAAATACCAGAAGGACCTATTTGTTACTCAGCGGTAGCAGCTGTTGCTTCCTGCTGTTTATTGTTCCTCAGTTGCTCCTGCTTAACAGGTTTTTACTAATCAAATGGGCTCATGTACAAACAGCTCTGTGCACACTTTGAAGTTTTCCAGAGTTCATAGTGTTCAATTTTATATTTTGAAGTTTCATCTTCTGCTATCACGATGATGAGTTATTAGATTGAAGTACATGGCATAAAATGTCAACCAGAATAAAGTAGTCCCCCTGACCACAGGGGATATGTTCCAGGACTACCAGTGGGTGCCTGAAACCCAGTATAGCACCAAACGCTGTATTCATTGTGCTTTTCCTATTCATACATACCTATGATAAAATTTAGCTAATAAATTAGGTGCAGTAAGAGATTAATAACGATCACTAATAATGAATAGGACAATTATAACAATATTCTATAATAGAAGTTACATGAATGTGGTCTCCATTTCTCCAAATATCATATTGGATTTACCCTTCTTGTTGACCTCTGGAAACTGAAACTACAGAGAGCAAACCAACTGATGGTGGAGGGGGCGGTGCTGCTGTGCTGATGAAGGTGCGATTTGGGGCTCACCTTTGGCTTCTCTCTGATTCCAGCACGGGATGGGCATCCCTTCCATTGCAATCATGTTGCATGAGCTCATCAAGTTGCTATACCACGCCAGGTGCTCCAACGTCACCGTCATCCGCATCGGCACTTCTGGCGGGATAGGTAAGGGCTGTGGGGGGACCTCATGGGGGGACCTCTTGCCCTGTGAATGGCAAGGGTCCAGAGTCCCTACAGTGACTCTAGCTTGGTGTGGGATTTGGTACAAAGGTTTTTTTTTTTTATCAAACTTTGTTCAAGGATAGCTTATTAACAGGAGGTAAGAAGGGAAGCCTGCTTTGCTATTTTTATTTTTTTCTAAATCATTCTCCCAGCCTAAACCCCAGAGGTCATTGCAGAGTCACCATGCCAGGCACCTGAAGAATCTTGTCCTTCTGGGGCTACACAATTTGTGTGTTCTTATCTTATTTGCTTGATTCTATTTTTATTTGTTCCAGTCTCTCCTTCTCTGCCTCTCTTCTCTCCTTTGCTCACTGTTTTTCCTCCATGTTCCTCAAGGTTTGAAGAGTCTTATGAAAAAATTAGCCAAAAAAAAAAAAGAAAAAGAAAAAGAAAGAAAAAGAAAAAAAATGAAAGGGGGAAGGAGAGATAGAAAGATAGAATGCAAAACTAAGACAAAGGTCCTTAAATTAGTTCTAAAGTTCTCAGTCCTCAACATGTTAAAACAAATAAATAAATAAAACAGAATTTAATGAGAAATCAAAAATGGTAAAATTGTTGAAGTCCCTTTTTTGTTGCTAATAACGCAGTACCACAGAGTGGGTGCATTGTGAAGAGAAGAGGTTGATTGGGGCTCATGGTTATGGTCGCAGTTGGTGAGACACACCTGGTGATGCCTTGCTCAGAGTCCCGACATGGTACAGGGCATCATCCCAAGGTGAGACACAGGGAGTAGGAGAGAGACCCAAACAAACTTGGTTTTATAGCAGACCCACCCTTGAGAGAACTCATTAGTCCATTAATCACAGTGAAGGTATTGATCTATTCAGGAGGGCAGAGCACTCATCACCCCTTAAAGGCCCCATCTGGTTCTAACCCATCTCATAAGAAAGTGTGCATTTCAGTATGAGTTTTTTTTTTATTTTTGAACAACTATACAAGTTTTTAACAAAATAATATAAAATGTGTATATATATTCTGGATATTGCAATTACCCCCAGGAGTGCCCCCCGCCAATTACCCTCCCTTATCCCGCCCTTCCCCTTCCCACAATATCTCTAAAAAAAATATTAGGTTGTAAAACATTACATTTTTGAAGTTTGAGAGGGGACATAACACATTCAAACCATAACAATATGTAGAAGTCCATTAAGCTTCAAATAAGCTGTCCTGCTCTCTGATGTTCCAACCCAGTGCCAGTCTTTCTATTGTGTAGCAATTATTATTCTCAGTGAGGAGATGGAAAGAGCTAGTGGAAAGAGCCTGAACTTGCAGGGCAAGTTTAGCCTTTATGTTAGCAACCAGGCCAATGCAGATTGTTCCTGACTGTCTAGGCCAGTCTTCTCCTGGATTTAGAGTAATTTGAGAATTTAATTTTTCAGGTTAGAAAGGGGACTTGTTTTAAGCCCCAGAACTTCTGCATATACAATTGTTTCTTGGTTTGTGAGGGGGATTGATTCCAGGACCCTCAACATATATCAAAATTTCCAAATGCTCAAGCCCCTTAAATAAAATGGCATAGTATTTGCATATAATCTACATACATCCTCTCATAGACTTTTTATCATCTCAGGTTACTTATAACACCGAATGCAATGTAAATGCTATGTAAATAGTTGTTATACTGTGTTGTCTAGGGAATAATGACAAAAAAAAGTAGAAGCTCAGTATAGATGCAATATTTTTTCAAATATTTTTAATATGCAGTTGATTGAATCCATAGATGTAGAACCTAGGGATATGGAGGACTGGTTGTCCTATTTTTTTTTCTTTTCACAAGAAAACATGAAGTTCAAAATCTCTGTTTGCATTGTTATAATTCTAAGCTTAAAGAAATCATTCCTGGGAAAAGCCTATCAGTGGCCATAAGCCATCTGTCCTACAGACTTAATCTCTAGTGCCACCAATCAGATATTTGGGACTGTGCATTTTGTACCAAGCATATTCTAAGAGTTCTAGCAAGCTTTTTTTTTTTTAATTCCTTATGTAGAGGGATTTTAAAGTTGATGATTAGAGACTGTTCTGCAGGAAGTAGTATGAATGTTTCCTAAATTACCCCCTAGAAATGTACATTGCAACTAGAGAACAAAACCCAAAACTGTTGGACACCATTGATAATAAAATGTCAGATGGCATTTTCAGAAATCTCAACATATGAATGAGTGGGGACAAATATCACCTGCTTAGGAAGAATCTCAGGGCTTCAGGCAACTGAAAAACCTAAGCACAGAGAAATCCCAGGACAGCCAATAAGAGTGACTAGGAGAAATGTGGGTCCAACATAGAGAACAGAACCTCACATGAAGGAAGAGTGGTGCTGAGACAGGAGGGTTGCAACATCCCAGGCCCTGTAAAGCCAGGGCTCAGCGTGCTTTGTTGTAGCTTGATAAGCACAAAGGGGAAGCAGAACAGCCAAAATTGGCCACATTTTAAATGTTTCATTTAACAGCCAGCATGTAAGTTGAGAAAAGTTCCCCTGATTCATTCCTGCTTTCGATGTCACTTTGAAATAAATATCAGGAATGGATCATGCTTGTCTGAGTTCATTTGAGTTGCTATAACAAAAATAACCATAGTTTGCATGCTTTAAACAAAATAAATTTATTTCTTACAGTTTTGAAGTCTGGAAGTCTAACATCTTGGCTCTGGTGGACTGGGTGCCTGGTGGGGGCCTGCCTTCTGGTTCATAGATGATGCCTCCTGCCTCACATGGGGGACAGGCTGAGACATCTCTCTAAGAGTGCTAATTCCATTTATGAGGGCTCCACTCTCATGACCTAATCCCCTTCTTGGAACTCTACCTCCTAATATATCATTGGCTTGGGGGGGTGAGGATTTTAAAATTCAAATTTTAGTGGGAGACTTCCATGGTCAACTCCCATGGAAAGTTATTATAAGACAAAAGAATAATGAGCAGAATAGTATCCTTGCAGACTTGAAAATATTCCAGGAAGGTATGCCCAATAATACCTAATCACAGAGGAAAACCAAGTTAGTCAGGAATTGATAAGTGCTGAAGGTAGGTTTGGAATGTATGAGGGTTTCTTATGCTGTAATTTACTTGAAAGCTTACATAATTAAAAAACCTCCAACAAAACATTAATTAATGTTAAGCATAAATTAATTCATTTATTAATTTATGAATTAAACACATCACAATCACATATATGGTAGAACCCAGGTAATGGTGAATAGCAATGCCTGAAGACACGACCATGTGACAAAGGGTGCTGAGGTTCCTGGCAATGTCTATGTTTTCTTGGTGCTCCTCCATCTGATTATGTATTAATTATATAGTCAGAAAAAGCTTTTAATGGGAAAGATGGATTGTGGTGTATTTTTAGCACAGTGCCGGGTGCTTTAGTACTTTGATGTGCCAGCGGATCATGTTCTTCTCTCCACATTTCTGCTCTGCACTGCCCTGACCACCATGTGTAGCCATGAAGTCTACTTCTTTCCTCAGGTCTGGAGCCTGGCTCTGTGGTCATCACCCGGCAGGCAGTGGATGCCTGTTTTAAACCAGGGTTTGAGCAGATTGTCCTGGGAAAGCCAGTGGCTCGGAAGACAGACCTGGATGAACAATTGATAGAGGAGTTGATGCAGTGTTCTGCAGACCTGAATGAATTCGCCACAGTGGTGGGAAACACCATGTGCACCTTAGACTTCTATGAGGGTGAGATGATGGGGTGTCTCTGGTCCAGGAGCCTTAGCTGGTCCCCTGAGCCTGCCTCTGGATGGGGGCTGCTCTCTGGGTGGGGGTGTCCACATGTGGGTTACTGTCCCAGCTGCAGCATTTCCACAGTGGCTGTGATGGTTGATCTGAGTTGGCACTCAGGTGGAGGTTGAATGGACCGCCATCCCCAAGTCGTGGTGGTGGCACCCTGTGAGAATGCCTTAGTAGCTGATACGTAGGTGAGGTTCTCCTGTCTCTGTGCTTCAGGGCAAGGCCGTCTGGATGGCGCTATCTGCTCCTACACAGAGAAGGACAAGCAGGTCTATCTACAAGCAGCCCATGCCGCAGGCATCCGAAACATCGAGATGGAGTCTTCAGTCTTTGCCGCCATGTGCAATGCATGTGGCGTCCGAGGTAAGAGGGCAGGTGGTAGCCTTGGTGCCCTTCTTCCTTTGTCTCTGCTCTGCTGGTTCATCCTGAAGCCCCACTGTGGAACCCTCTGTCAGGTCTCCCAAACTCCCAAACTGACTTCTGCTAACCTTGGTGCCAGTCAGTTTCTCACCAAGGTGGCATCCCTGGACCCCTGTGTACAGTGTCCTCTGGTATTCATACAACAGTATGCAGGTTCCTTGGTGTCTGTGCAGTAACTCTCCACACTCCTGAGAGGGACAAAAAAGATGATAAGAGACCCACCCTGGCCCAGATCTTGTGTTGTCATCTAATGGGATCCTTCCAGCCCTACCAAGAGCTTGGTTTTTTAAATTCATTGATTTTCTGATTGTGGCTGGTCCACCTGCACATTCCTAGTCATCTTCAAGTCCTACTCTGCTGTCCAGAATTTCCCTGCATCCCTATCACCTGGCATAACATGTGCTCTGTGAGGTGGTATAGGGCAGCCAGGATCTGGTCCTAGAATTGGCCTGGGAATTCCTTTTGGAAAAAATGGTAAGAGGAGAAGGAAGAGATAAGGCAGCTGGCAGGTGAGAGGGTAGAGCCTCAGGAGCATTTGAACCAGGGCCTTCTCTCCTGCTTCATCTGTTAACACTTCAGGGTGGCTGGTGTCGGAATGGGCCCAGCTCCATGGGTCCCCATGGGCACAGTCACTCCTCCAAGCTCCTGGGTCTTCCTTCACCTCAGGGCATTAAGCTAGAGAACTGGTGCTTTGCCTTGATGTTGTCTTTGCTCTTTGCAGCGGCTGTGGTGTGTGTCACTTTACTGGACCGCCTGCAAGGGGATCAGATCACCAGCCCCCATGAGGTGCTCGCTGAGTATCAGCAGAGGCCACAGAGGTTGGTGGGCTACTTCATCAAGAAAAGTCTGGGGAAGGCCTGAGGCCACTCTCATTGGCCCTCAGAGGACAAGTTTCTGCAAGTACTGGACAATAAAACCATTGGCCAAAATCCTCTTCTGTGTAACTTGGAGCATGCTTTACATAAGGACTAGGGAATTAGGTTGCAATTAGGAGGCAAGGAATCATGAATTAACTACACAGGAGATTTTCTTTTTTAAAACTTCATCAGAGCATTTAAAGATTTTTTTTTTCTTGCTTTGGAATTTTTATTCCCAGAACATTCTTATGTCTGTTTGAACTATTTCTAGGGAAATTTTTCAGACTTTTAAATTCCAGTTGAGGTCATATTTCATGTCATTAAATAAGAAATCTGATAATAATGTCATAGAATTGATGTATTTTTAAAATTCAATTCAGTTGTCCCTTGATATCTGGGGAAGACTGGTTCCAAGAAACCCCTGTGGATACAAAAATCCAGGGATGCTCCAGTCCCTTGTATAAAATGGTGCAGCATTTGCATATAAGCTATACAAAAATTACATATACTTTAAGTCATCTCTAGGTTACTTACATCTAGTATAATGTAAATGCTATGCGAATAATTATATTGTGTTGCTAGGGAGTAATAAAACAAAAATATTTTCATTACAAATTTTTTTTTAAATATTTTCAATTCTCAGTTGACTGAATCCTTGGGTGCAGAAGCAGGGATATGGAGGGCTGACTGCATACTACTTGTAAGGAAACTACTAAAACCCAAAGGAGCAGCAGATAGTGGGGATTTGAGAAATAAATGCATACCTAAATATGGATGAATGTGCAGTTTCCAAGCTACATTTAAGCAGATTTCTGGAAGCTTTTAATTGAGCTGATTACGATAGTGATTCTCCTGTCCATTCTCCACATTGTGGTTTTGGGTGTGCTGGGGATAAATGATTCCCTGGGCTCAGGACAGGATGTCCTGCTATGCTGCCAGGACTTGTGAGTCCCCCAATCACTCCTGGTATCTCACTGGCCTTCCTAGACCCTTTGTCCCTTAGCTTCCTTCCAGGTTCAGTCACTGGGATGAGACTGGGTGGAAGGGGAGACCAAGGTGTCCCCTCTGCCCTGGGTGAGTGACAGCAGGCCCAGGTCCTCAATCCCATGCTCATTAGATCTTGGGGCTTCCATCTGTGGCTCCTGGGTTGTTCCACATTACTGGTGCTTCTCAAGTCTCCCATCTCAGAGTGGCCTCTTTCAGTATTAAATTCTGTTTCCAGGCTTGAGGTGGTGTGTTTCTGATGGGCATTGAGGCACATGCCCGTGCTCAGAAGCTCTGCTTGGCAGTTTGCTGTGTGACTTTGAGGCATTAGGGAGGTGAATAGGAACCTGTGCTGTGGATGTGTTTGTGGTCTGTGTCCTCTTCAAAAACCTCTGTGATTCTGAGATTCATCCCAGATTGAGGGTCATTCAGCATGTCCTGAGCCCACAAGCCTTTCGAGGTGCTAAGAAAAGTCTGCCTAAACAAAACCTCTTTCTTTCCCACCTTCTCATGCCCTAGGGGCTGTTATGGGGACTGCTCAGGGTAAAGAATTCACTTTTGTCCATTAGCACCCCTTATCTGAGAAAGTGGAGCCATTGAGGAGGCTGGTCAGGTTCTATACTGTGGCTGCTCAGGTGAAGGCTGGTGCCCTCAGCTACCCACCCCAGCACAAACTGAGGACTTGGACTCACATCTCTTGTCCCCAGGTTACCCTCACATGTTCCCCATCTTCAAATTCCTGAATGCCCCCAGACTTCAACTGGATATCACCATGCCCCTTTGTGTACACATCAACATGGCCAGAAAACCAGCTAATGTCCGGTGTGGGTGCCCTGCAGCCTCAAATCATGCTGACATGTGATTTGAACTACTGCATAGCTCCTGTGATCTGCTACTGGGCTAGGTTCCAATGTCCTACAGACAGCCCTTGCTCCTTTGTGAGTTTCATCAGCCACCCCTGGACTGGGTCGAGGATGCAGATGGTATAGGATTACCCCAGCCCTTAGGGGACCTGTGGGCTAGTTCTTTTCATACTTCATCCTTGCAGGTGTAGCCAGGGGTCTCCATGCACATTCTCCACCACTTCCTTAGAGAACTTGATGAAGCAGAGAGGAAAAATGCAGAAACAACCTGTTTATGCAGAGGATTTAAGACTGAGGTGGAGACTTATTTAGTAAGAAAGGGCTGGGGAGTCAACATCCTCCACTACTTCCTGAAAGACCTTGATGAAACAGAGAAGAAAAATGCAGAAACAACCTGCTTATGGAGAGGATTTAAGACTGAGGAGTTGACTATATTTAGTAAGAAAGCACTAGGGAGTCATCGCAGAATCTTTTGACTGAGCACCCTCTTCTTGGGTGGGGCAAAAGGTAGAGTGGCTTCTGAAGTGAGGTTTTCTTCTGGTCTCAAAGCCTCCCATTCCTTACAAATGTTAATGGCCCAGCTCAGGGCTGCACTGCACTTCCCTCTGCTGGACAAAACAGGTAGTGCAAATCACCTGCCTAGGGATCTCTGTAGATGCCAAAGGGGTGACAACCCTGGCCTAAGAGGTGAATGGCTAAGTGAGGACCGTGCCAGGAACTGACAATACCATGTATGCGGAAAAGGCAGCAGAACAATGCATCTTGTTTGGCTTGATCAAACATAATGACTCTGCTTACTCTGTCACAACTTGGTTTAGTTTGGTTACTGACACATCTCTATAACTGACATTCTAAAAGTTCTTAAACTTGTCATTGGAATTTCTCCATGTGCCACCAAAGACTAAGTTCCCTCCTTCATTCTACACTGTCTTCTCTAAGCTCTGAGCATGTCCACTGTTCTGGCCATTTGCCTGGTCTGCTGGGACTCTTTTCCCACAATCTGGGCTCTGGTTCCTGCTACCCCTTTCTCTGTTCCAGCCCTGATAATAGAACTCCTTCCTGCAGAAGTCAAATGACACCAACGTTTAATTTTCAATGCTTTCATCAAGTCAGAGAGAACTAGGACTATAAATGGGTTTGTTCTGATGGAAATAATTATTCCAAATTTCAAAACCATGACTTCACTCTATGTTTTCATCCTTACGTGATGCATGCAGAGGAATTCTGCTAATGGGAAAGCTACACCGTAACAATTGCGAAGCACTTCAAAGATTGGAAATTAAGAATCACCAGTGAGTTGTTGAAGAGTTCACTATCTGAAGCCAGTGGCACTCATGTTTAAATTGAGAATCTTGTAGAGGCGGCCCATGCCTGTGCTGGCCACCTCAAAGGCCCATTGTCCCTTCTTCCTGTCTAGTATGACCCACCAACAATAATGCCACCCCAACTAGAAAAGGAAAGAATGACATTTGTTTTATAAATGCCAATAGAGAAAATGAAATACTTGGAAAAGATTAACTATGGGTCAACTTTATCATTAATCCCAGCAATAACCCATGTTTTAAACCCATGTGTAAAGCCAAGTTTTGAAGCCTATGATCCTGTAATTCCACTCCTGCTCCTAGGCCTGCTGGGTCCATCACTTGGAGAAAGCTGAGTGCTTAGAAGACATGGACAAGAATGGTCATAGCAGCAATGTGCTGGGTAGCAAAAGCCCGAAGCCCCTGCATATCCCTGTACCAGAGAACAGATACATTCAGTTTGGTGTACTCAATGTGCAGTATACTGAAACTGCATGTAGACAGCGTCATCATCAATACAAAATGATCTCACAGACACAATCTTAGGTGCAAGAAGCAAACTGCAGAATAGCACACCCATCAGGATATACAAAGTACAAAATAAGGCAAAACCAAACTAATATCTTGTTAAGGAATAGACAATAAGAAAGTATGTGTGGTAAGACTAGAAGAAAGAAACCCCACCAGGGACTGAGAAACACCAAGTTCAGGGCAGGAAATCCTCATGGGGAGGTGGAGTGCATTTGGGAGAGCAGAGGATTTCAAGGGCACCAGCAATACTCTGTCTCCCTATTAGGCTTTGTACAGTTTTTTTTTGGTGTCCTTTGCAGCTTGCTCATATTTGAAAACTCTTTGGTGTGTAATAATTAATGAAATATCATCTAATTAATTGCAACCTGGCTTTAGGCATTATTTATAGAATAAGAAACAGTGCTAGTGTCAATAAATAGCTTTTTAGTTACCAAACACATGAAGGAGAGAGTTCTGACCAATTCTCATGCAGTGGGATGAACTCTGTAGATGTGACCTTTTTAAATGATAATAGTCAATATTTATCAAGCAATTGTTGTATGGAACTTCCATGAAAAATCCTGTCACACCCTTTCCACAACTATCACTATCCCCAAAAGCCAGATGAGGACACTGAAGCTTAGAGTTGCTGAAGGCTTAGTTTTGGATCTGCTAGTAGAGTGTTCTTCACATGGGTACACAGACATCCTTGCCTGTGGATGCACAAGCACACAGGCACATGTGTGTGCACATTGGTATATACATATGTGAATACATCTTTTTATTTGTTTTATTCAGAAATTTATTTGTTGAACAATCAAACAAGCTTCCAATGAAATAATACAATATATATATAAATTCTGAAAATTAAATTTACCCCAAGAGCTCCCCCCCACATTACCCACCCTTATCCCTCCCCCGTTCCCAGTACATCTCTACAAATGCCTTAGGTTGTAGGTGAATACATCTTTATGCACCTGTGCATACAGACATAGATATGCAAACCTGTTCATGCTTGTCACATGCATGCACACATATAGACACATATGTTTTGTTACTAGAAGAATAGCACTCAGTCCTCCTGACTTCATAGGGATAGGAGAATTTAGGCATAGATTTCAGTCCTTTGAATCATTATTGCGGACTCTTTGCTGTAGGCAGGGGTGGTGTATAGCTCTCTTTTCAAGGTCTTCTTCAGAATGTTTTGTTAAAAGGAAAACTTAAAAGGGGGAAAATTATGACTGTCAGAGAGATATACAAGGAACATATGTGTATGGAAATACAAGAAGCCTGACAACACTAGACCCTTCCATACTAATATGTGAGAAAGCCTAAGCTGTACTAGAGTGAGCGTTGTGTAAGCGGCGGAAAGTGTGGACAGAATCTCACATTTATAATGTAAAGTGGGGAAGAGCTAAGAACATTTGTCCATCTCTTTGAGAGATGACTAGATGCATCCTGTGAAGGTCTCCTGGATCCCCCTGAGGACTCCTGAGTTATTTTAGGGTATGAATTTCCAGTTCCGAGGTGCAGAGACCTTTGACTTTGCATTGTAAAACCAAAAGGTTGGGTCTCTACAAACTAATTTTGGAGACACCGGAAATGGGGAAAAGGGAATCAACTGCCTACCTGGAGGAAAGTTCATCATTTTATCTTAAAGCATGTTCCAGATTGATTTCACTCCCAGGAAGGCAATGGCAGAGTTGGCATAGCATGGGGCTTTCCCTAATTCAGGTTCCTTCCAGGGTCCTGAGCCAGGAGGAATGTGCCAATGGCAGGTCTGGCACACAGTTTTATCAGCCTATGCCACCTCATTTTTCCTCAATAAAATTACCTTCTTGCACAGGTTCCTAGTGATGACTGGATGAGAGAACCAGTAAGAGATCTGCAGGCACGAGAGACTCGTGATAAGATTCCAATTCTTCCTCAAAGAGCTGACCTCTCAGTCTGTGTTTAATTCACTGTTTTTTATTGCTGTGACCAAAAGACCTGAAAAGAAAACTTAAAGAAGGAATAGTTTCAGAGGTTCAGATGAACCTTCATAGTTCTGATGCCAAGTAAGGCAGAACATTGTGGCAGAAGGGTGTGAGAGAGTTGGAAAGCAGCTCAGGACATGGCATCCAGGAAGGGGGGAGAAAGAGAGAGAGAGAGAGAGAGAGCACTCCTCTCTCACCAGAAACAAATATAAGCCCCCACGGCATATCCATAGTGACCTACTTCCTCCAGCCATACCCTACCTGCCTATAGTTACCCCCGAGTTAATCTATATCAGAGGATAAATTCACTGATTTGGTTAATCTTATGATTTAATCACTCACCTCTGAATGCTCTTGCTTTGTCTCACACATAAGCTTTTGGGGAATAACTCATATTTAAAGCTTAACATTCCACCACTTGCAACCGAAGTTCATGCTGATCTCACAATTCAAAATACGTTTAGTTCATTTACAAGAGTCTCCCTAGTCTTAATAGTCCCAGCATTACCCAAAAGTCAAGTCCAAAAATCTCATCTGAGACTCAAGGCAAACTCATGAATGTTTTCCTTTGTAAGGATCAAAAGCAAGTTACATACATCCAATATATAATGGCACAGAGTAAATATTTTCATGGCAAAAATGGGAAATAGGGGCATAGAAAAGAAAAAAAAATGGGTCCAAAGCAAAACTGAAATCCAGCTGGACAAACAAGTTCTATAGCTCCATGTCCAGCATTTGGGACACATGGCACCATGATGTGCTCTCCAAAAGGCTTGGGTAGTTTGTCCTTGCGGCCTTGGTGGTTGCAACCTGCATGGATTCTCTTCTTGCTTTTGCTTGATTCCTGCAGATTTCCTTGGCAGACATTCCACATTATTGACATCTCTTTATTTGGGCATGGGTGATCTCCATTACAGCTTTAGATTCATTCTCATATCTTCATGCCTCACCCTCTTGGGCAGCCTGCAGGGACTCTGATACTTTGCTTGGTTTCCAAGATCTTTCTTTGAAATCTCTGTGAAAGCCTCCACGACCTTCTGACTCCAGCATTCTGCACTCCTGCAGAATCAGCACCATGTGATGGAAGTCAAGTTCTCTGGGACCATGGCTGCAGCAGTCTCTGAGTGCCTGGGTGGCTGAGCACAGTGAAACATCTTCCTTGTCCTCCTGTGCAAGTGGGATGCCCCCTTGGTATCTCTCAAGGAAATTTTACCCCTGAGCCTGAGTGTGGTCTTGCCAATTCCTGAGATGCCCTCAAGACATCTTTCTTATTGTTTTGGGTAATGTATTTAGCATTTCTTTAGTGGCTATAATCTCTTTAACAACCACAACTTTCTTAGCCCCAGTTTTATTCTCACTTTGGCCAAATTGCAAGTTTTTCAAATCTTTCTGCTTTGCTTTCTAAAGTTCCTGATTATCACAGTAAACTTGGCTAAGAATGATCAGCTATACCCATGCTACCACCTTAGTGCTGTGCTATCTTGAAATTTCCTCCAACAGATTAATTCATATATCACCTTTAAATTCAGGCTCACAAAGCCTCAGGACATGGGAGAAATGTGGTAACTTCATTGCCAGAACATAACACAATGGCCTGTAGTCCAATTTGCAGTGAAGTCCTTCTCTTCTAAAACTTCATAAGCCCAGTCTTTTCTCTCCACAGTCTTGTCAGTATTCTGGTCTTCTGAGCTCTAACCAGAGTCATCTGTTAAGCTCCGATTACAACATTCCAAAGCATTTCTAGCTCGAATTTCTAAACTTTTCAAAATTCCTCATCCCACAAAGGAGGTCCCAAGGCTTCTAACCACATGGTCAGGTTAGTTGTAGCAATAACTGTTTTAATCAGCTTTTGCATGGTTGGCTGTGACCAAAAGACGTAATAAGAAAAGTCTGTTTTCACTGGGGCCTATTTTTGGCTCCTGCTGGTTAGTACCCCTCGGTGAGTGACCACCAGTCTTCTGAGGGCTGGTCTCCATGTTCCTACCATTCAGCTTGCCAGGGACACAGTTGGGGCCCTTTTTCTAATGCACATGAATTCAAGTACAGGGTCCAACTCTGGACTGTGGTTCACACGTCATCCCACTTTGGCTGACCTCAGGCAGTTGAGCTCCCCACAGGGACAGGATACAGAGTAGTGTGGCTTGGGAGGGACATCTAATCTGTCAGAGAGGTGCAGGTGGCAGGAGGGAGGTATCCAGGACAGGAGCAGTCCCAGAGGAGTCTCTATATGTGACCAAGGAAATTAGCTGGGAAAGAGGTAAGAGGCAGAGATGGAGATGGTGTGGCCTCCTCAGGAGTCACTGTGTGTACGTGATACCGTACAAATGGAAGATCAAGAGTATGAATGCCCTGGTAGCGGGGCAATGCAAAGTGATGACCATTCCCACTGGGCCCTCTCACTGGGATTGTTCATCAGACCAATGGCCAAGGTGAAGACAACCTAGACCCACTAACCAACCAATACTCAATACTGCCTGTTGCTCATCCTTCCTCTTAGAAGAGGTGGGGTGCATGAAACACATGTGCCCTCAGCTCCTTCAGCACAACCCAGCTCTTCCTTCTGTTTCTTCCAGTTTTTCTCAAGTCATACAGAATTGTAGAAATTCTCCCACACATGTTCTCTCTCTGATGATGGGAATGTCTCAGTGCTGCTGTAACACAGCACCATAGACAGGCTGACGGTGCTGAAGCCTGGAAGTCCAAGAGCACAGCCAGCTTCTCTCCTAGGTTTGTAGATGGTATTTTTTCCTGTATCTTCAAAGGGTTATTCCTTTGTATGTGTCTATGTTCTAATCTGTTCTTATAAGGACACCAGTCCAATTGAATCAGAGCCAACTCTAATGACCCTACTTCAGTTTACCATCTCTTTATTTTATTTTTTTACCTGGATGCAAAGCTTTTTATTATATTCTTATAAAAATTTTTTTAAATTAAGGAAATTGGTTATTGTAAATCATAAATGTCTATAAAGTAATAACATGATATGCTTATATTCTTAAACCAGAATTATCCCCTAGATCCTTTCCTATTCTTCCTCCCCCTCACTACATATCTATGATTGCCCTAGATTATGTGTTGCTACACCTTTGGTGGGTCTAAAACAAGAGGTTGACTACCTTTTTACACAGGCCTGAGTTTAGCTCCAGCCTCCACATGGAGTGAAAACATTTAACCATTGACTCTCTGGGTTTGGCTAACTTCACTCAGCATGATTTCTTCCATTGCCATCCATTTACCATCAAAGGCCACAACAGCGTTGTTTCTAATAGCTGACTAGAACTCTGTTATACATATATACCAGAGATTTTGGATCCATTCATCTAGTGAGGGGCATCTGGGTTTGTTCCATAATTTAGCTATTATAAATTGAGCTGCTATGAACATAGATTTTGCCTTGGTGCTGTAATGTGCTAATTCTAACTTCTCTGGGAAAATACCCAGAAGAGGGGTAGCTGGATTGTATGGTGGGTCCATCCCTAATATTTTGAGGATTCTCTACACTGCTTTCCAGAGCTGCTGTACCAGTCTCCAGTTCCACCAACAGTGTGCTAGGATTCCTATCTCCCTACAACCCCTCCAGCATCTGTTATTGTTTATATTTTTCATTTTTAACAATCTGACTGAGTGAGGTTATTGAAACCCTGTCTCCAAATATAGTCACATTCTGAAGTGCTGGATGTTAAGACTTCAGGATAAAAATTTTTGGAGGACAAAATTCAGTCCATAAACCCAAGGAATTGGCTTGCGGATCTTGTCAAAAATACCGTCACCCAAATAATAATGATCTGCTGCCTTTGAGGTATGTGGAGATACGTCCAACCCTGGTCCAAAATTTTCAAATGACTTTCAATCAGTGGTAAGTTTTTAATTGCACATTTCCGTAGGAGAAACCAATGTAAGAGCAGGTTGCTCAAAATTAGCCCTGTTTTAGGGCTGGAGTGGTGGTTCAGTGGTTATAGTACTTGCCTGGCATATGCAAATACGTGGGTTTGAACCCCAGCACCACATACACAACGAACAAAAGCCACATGAAAAACTAAATAAAAATTGATTCTCTCTTTCTTTCTCCCTGTCCCTCTCTCTTTTTTATTTTTACTTATTTATTTATTTTTTTTCCACCTTTATTAGAAGTATATTGCGATACAGGATACAGATGAGGGGGAAACATTGTCAAAACTGTAGCAATCAATGTGTATAAACTTTGATAACCAGGGGTAATGCTAATGCATAGATAAGCTACTGTGGGTTTCATCTATTGCCGTTTCCCCCATAAGAACTCATGTGTTAAATGGGTATCTAGTGTAGG
>PVKS010023045.1:0-32878 GCA_004027875.1 Aplodontia rufa
CCCCCCCCCCAATTGCCCACCCTTATCCCCCTGCCCTTCCCAAAACATCTCTAAAAATGTATTAGGTTGTATGACATTATACCTTATCTGGATTTAAAACATAATAGACCACTTTTCTCAACGTCTAGGGTCTAGCTCCAGCCTCCACAGATGAGTGGAGACATTCGACCTCTGGGTTGTGCTGATTTCACTCAGCATGATTTCTTCCATAGCCATCCATTTACCTTCAAAGACTGCAATATCATCATTTCTAATTGCTGAGTAAAACTCCATGGTATATATGTACCAGTTTTTTGATCCATTCATCCAGTGAGGGAGATCTGGGTTGTTTCCATAATTTAGCTATTGTAAATTGAGCTGCTAATTACTAGAAATATCTTTCGAGGGGGCTGGAGTGATGGCTCAGTGGTTAAGGCACTTGCCTGGTATGCAGGAGTATGTGGGTTCAAACCCAAGTACCAAGTACATAATGAAGTGCTGGAGCAGCGAAAGCCACACGAAAAACTAAAAAACCGATTTTCTTTCTCAGTGTCACTCTTAAAAAAAATATATCTTTTGAGAATGTGTATTTTTATTTTCTAATCATTGTTAAAAAGCTCTCATTCAAATGAGAATAATTATTCATAAGTAGCTTTTGGAAACAGACATTATTGCATCATTTTTCCCCTTATTCTGCAAGAGTACTCCATAAGATATCAGTTTATTGCTAACCTACAAAGAAAAAGTTTGTGTCCTGGTTCATCGTCTTCATCAACACACTAACCATCAGTGACCATTAAGCCCTTACACCCACAGATAAAGATACTACATTGAAAAGCTGTCTTTAATGACACAGGCTTTACTCTTATAATTTACCTAAAAACAACAGCTGTACATGAGTTCTGGGCCTAAGAGTAGGAGTCTCTCTGGCTACTGTTTTTTAAATAGGACAAATCAAGAAATAAAGTAGTGATTATAACCTAGATTCAAATCCCTCCTTCTACTACTTGATCTAGGGCATAAAATTCAACTTTTTCATCTGGCAAGTGGGAACAGTAGTCCTCACAGGGCCTTTGGAATTTTAGAAATACAGTCATGCCGTGGTTATCAGTGGAGAACTGGTTCCAGTGCTGTGGATATGAAAATCCACACATAAAATGGCAAATTCTTCATATAACCTATGTCTATCCTGTATATTTCACATCATGCCTAGATTACTTGTAACATCTAATGTAGTGTAAATAGTGATATTACTTTGGGAATAATGACAAGAAAAATGTATATGTTTCTATAATTTTTTTCCTCAATATTCAATCTGCAGATGTGGAACCCAGATAAAGGCTAAGTATTCCATAGCTCCTTGGCCTAAGAAGTGGAACCAATGAGGCCTCTGGGGAAAATAACAAAGTTTCCAATCATCTTTACTCAGTTGAGACTAATGACTGAATTAGGCCCTCCTTACATCCAAGGCATAAGAAAACAAACTTGGGAAGATAAAAACAAGGTTAGCCAAAGCTTACTTAGAAGTCTACCTTTGTCTCCACTGCAGGTAAAGCTATGGCCTGTAGGTGACTTTAAAATGGCTGGAGGAGGGAAATCAAATGCATATGCCTTGTGACACATATGACTTTATGAAACACAACTATTTCGCTGAAGAACAGTTGTGCTCATTTGTTTTCAGATTGTTTCCTGTAGCTGCTTATGCACCACAATAGTAGCCAAGCTGAGTGCCACAGCTGCAATTATAAACCAACAAGGTCTAAAATGTTCTAGCCCTTTCAGAAAAGGTTTGCTGACTCCTGCCCTACTGTTAGTCACTGCCACATTTACTTTAGTAAAACTTCAAGACTGACATGCTTCATTTGAAACAAGTTCTGCCCCAACGTGTGGATGTTTTCCTCAGTAACAGGAAACTGAAAAGACCTTCAGCAACTGCTGAGTGCCTGTGACTGTAAACACTGTATTACGCCCACTTAATTTACCTGATTTACTTGCCACTTTTTAACGAAATGCAAATCCCTTGAGGGCAGAAATAGTTTCTTGACTGGGATGAACCTGGCACACCCTGAAGTGCTTTAGAAATTAAATATGCAAAATAAAATACTTTAAGGCAACCCTTTCAGAAAATATTCTTGAAAACACCTATTTAATCATCAGTCTGTAGTTAAAAGGGAAGTAGTGAATCTGGCACACCAAATAATAAAACAGTTAATTTATTCCTTTTAATGTTTTTAATACAATCCATCCCCCCTTCCTATATATTGATGCAATTTAAAAAGCCACTATGTTTTGTATAAGCAAATGTAGATATCTAAAGTACCATCTCTTATTTCTTTGACCTCAAATGTCTTATTTTAGGGAAACATTGCAGCTAAAGATCAAGGATAATGATCACCTATTACCTGGCATTAAAATCTATTTTCATAGGTTAAAAAATCCTGTTTCTTGTCTTATTACCAATTCCCAAAAGCATTCACAGCTCTTCAAGGACCATAAATAAAACATCGGAGATTTTTTAACACAGTAAGGGAACACTTAACGTAAATTTGGTAAACTAAAATGGCAAAAGAGATTGTGTATCAAACATAGCTTTTAAGATTTAGAAAGAATTTTTCTTTGCTTCTCAAAATGTTCCATTTTCCTCTGTAGGAAAGTGATAGTTTTTTCCCCTAACAATATTAAATAATCAAAGTACTTAGGCAAAATTAATCTGCTCTTCAATAAGCAGATGACTGCTCCATTTAACTGATCTTTACAGATCCCTGAAGTTGCTATTCTGTCACTATTTACGTGATGGATATTCAACTGAATTTTTCTGCATAAAGAGTTCTGTTCAACATAGAAATGAAATAGTATAAGACAGACACAGTCAACAGTTCAATAAAATGCAAATTTCTAAAATTACTAAAAGGTAACAAACTATCACACACTTAGAAGCATTTTTTTTTTTTTTAAGGAAATCCATTCTTGAATTTTATTTTGTTGTTGTTGAATGTAGCTATTTTTCAAACTTCCTCTTCTTTCTCCCTGGTTCATTAAGGTCTGTGTTTGAAGTATCAATACTTATTCCTGGTATCTAAAATAATGCAAACAGAAAAATAAGGTAGTTAGAAGCATTAATTCTTACTCTCATCTGACCCCTTCCCCATTGCCACTTTAAATTTAAAACTGCTATAGGGGTGGGGAGGGCAAAGAGTTATATATATATTGGTTTTACTCTCTAAGTACACATACTTCATGCACAAAATAAGAGTGGTTTAGAAATGGAAATGGTAGACATGGCCACATTAGATAAAAAGCTTGTCATTTGGGCAGTGTTGTTTCAACTGTAACACACCACACTTCCTCATGTCCAATTCACCCTACTGAAGCCACTGTCGCCCTACTGAAGCCACTGTGATTGGCAGAGAGCATAAAAGGCCTCAGGTGTGTTGGGGCAGGAAAAAAAAACTTAATAAAGGAATATCTTAATATCTTAAGAAAAGTTAAAGAAAGAATATCTTAAGTGAAGCACATATACTTGATCTTCAAAAGCAGAGTTTCTAACAACTCTTGAGAAAAGGATTAGGCAGGAGAACTCAAAGAACTTTGATTTTAGCACTAAGAACCTCAGGAGAATCTCAGATGCCTAGGGAAATCAATAAGAAACTAGGTTTTACTATACACATATTTATACTCCATGTTACTAACAGGATTCTCCCTAAACAGAAATAGCTATGTCCCTCTCTTACAAACTATGTACTATTGTTCTATCACAATGCAGAAATTAATAAGCTTGGTCTTACCTGTGGTTCTACCAGGGCCATTCGGATTTTCTGATGCTGAAGATTAGATGAGTCTAACATGATTCTCACTTTAACTTTATCAAACACATGGAACACTGTGTCTTCTATTTTAAGTGAAGGTGTCTTAAAAAAAAAAATTTTATCATACCTGTTTCTACCACATGAGGTTCTACTTTTTTACAGTTTATCTTTCATGGTTAACTTGAAAGTTTATAAATTACTTCAATATTAATAAACATTTAAGTTTCAATAGTTACTTATCTAAGCCAGGCACAGTAGCACATGCCTATAATTCCAGTGGCACAGGAGTTTGAGGCAGGAGGATTGCAAGCTCAAAGCCAACCTCAGCAACTTAGGTCCTAAGCAACTTAGCAAGACCCTTCTCAAAACGAAAAATAAAAACAGGGCAGGGGATGTGGTTCAGTGGTTAAGCACCCCTGGGTTCAATTTCTGGTACCAAAAAAAAGAGTTACTAATCTACTAGTCTCACATAAAAACAACCTATTTATTTGTATACTTTCTCCTTTCATTAAGATAGTCCCAATATAAATTCATTAATCTCAGAATTCTCACTCCACTGATTAGCAAATTATTGTTCCAGTAAAGGAAAACAAAGTTCTTGGGCAGAGTATTGTTTAAATATTCTCTCAAGGGGCTGTAGTGCTGGCTCAGTGGTTTTAGCACTTGCCTGGCAAGCGCAAGGACCGGGGTTTGAACCCCAGCACCACGTACACAACTAAGTGCTGGAGCAATGAAGGCAATGTGAAAAACTAAATAAAAGTTGTTTCTCTCTTTCTGTCTCTCTCACTGTCCTTCTCTCTTAAAAAAAAAAAAAATTCTCTCAAGAACTGTAATTCTATTTAAGTTTAGGGAAACAGAAAGTACGTGACAGAAGAAACACTGAAGAAGTAAAAAACAATTCTGCCTCCGGGCATAGGGGCACATGCCTGGAATCCCAACAACTTGAGAGGCTAAGGCCACCAGAGGATAGCATGTTCAATCAAGGCCAGCCTTAGCAACTTGGTGAGACCCTATCTCAAAATAAAAAAAGGCTGCGGATATAGCTCAGTGGTAAAGAGTCCCTGGGTTCAATCTCCAGTATTAAAAAAAAAAAAAAATTCCTTCTCTGAGCTATGAGCAGCCATTTATTTCTTTTCTTTACTTGCACACCTAGAGTAAAACTTTACCTGCTATAAAAGAAGTCAAAGAACATTTTCTACATGGGAAGAATTAAGAAATTTTGTTAGTAAAACCACAGCTTAGAATAATGAAATGTGGATTTTCTGGTTCGTATTTAAATACAAAATAAATTCTATAGAGAGTACAGACAAATTTCACACTATAGCTACTAACTGTGAACTGTCAAAAGAAGTGCCTCCCTCCCCAAGAAAACAAAACATAATTACTGTACCTCATCGTCATAAATAAGCTGTAGTTTTGGTTTGTCCTTTTCTTCAAAAAAAACTGTACCTTCTAAACCGTACTTTGGAATTAATACCACAATAGCATTCTTTCTTACAAATAGAATATAGGCTTCTTCACTTACTATTCCTTTGCTTTTGAAAAATAACTGTAAAATAACATACAATCTTGTTAAAAATTATCTTAAAATATTTTGAAATTGACAAAAATAATTTTGAAATTAAGTAAAAAATGAACAAAATTTTCTCCTAGCATCACTGATAGAAGGCAAATACCTGGGTATGAAAGGCCACCGATGCACGTTGAGCATACTGAGCCATTTTGTGCCGAAAATTGAGATTTTTACATATTTCAGCAAGTTTGTGTTTATCTGTCAAGTCTGGATAAGTACAGTCAGCCCCAATAGCCACAGCCAATAGCCGATGAACAATGATGTCTGCATACCTAGATTGTTATATATATATACATCAAAGTAAAAAACCATAGAAAATTAGCATTAAAATGTCCTAAAATTCAAAACTAACAGTATATTACACAGCCAACTTATATATGTTAATCTCAGGATTCTCATCTCGCTAATAGCAAACTGCTGTTGTAGTAGAGGAGGATAAATCCCTGGGCACAATTGTTGAAATATTCTCTTAAGAGTTGTAATTCTATTATTTTAGGGAAGTAGGGAATGTGTCAGATAAGAGACACTGGAAGAAGTTAAAAGAAAATATTCTTCCCTGAGGTACAAGCAGCATTTCATTATCTATCCACTTAGGATAAAACTTTAAATGCTATAAAAGAAATAAATCAAGGACAGCATAATTTCATAAGGAAAAAAATACCTTCTGATGGGAGAAGTAAAATGTGTGTATATTGGTGATGCTAAACCATAGTGATGAAAATCATTATCCATTCCAGAACAAAAGTATACAGCTTGCATCATACAACGCGTGGCTAATATTCTTAACAGAGTGTTTAGATATGGGAAAGCAGGAGATTCAGCCCGGTCCAAAGATTCAGCCAAAGACTTGGCAGTATCAGTCTTAATTTCCAAATTCTGGGAATAGAAAGGAGAAAAGCACATAACAGAAATACCATGTCTTCAAAATGTAACCAAATCTAAGTGTTTTTAACCAGATAATCCAGGTTTTTTTCCTTCTATTCCTTAGTTAAAAGGACTAAAAATAGTTTTATAAGTAGTCATTGTTTTGTGCAACACAAAAGTTTAGAACTTCCTGAATGCATTTAAAGATGCTGAAGTATCAAGACTGTGAAGAAATTACAAGGGGAAGATCAGTGGTGGTACCAGTAGTTCCATTAACTCTCAAAGTCCAGTTTGCTGAAACAAAACCATAGCAGATCTGTATACATTTCTGTATTTGTACATATCTGGATTTTTCTTTGCAGATACTTTTCTTCCATTCAGAGTAGAAGGTCAAAAACAAGGTCAAAAACTGAACTTGTACTAAAGCCCAGTTAGTACAATGTTCTGATCTGATGCCTTAGCTCCTTTATTCTGCCTTGAGAAGATGAATAAAAAATATTTAAATTCTCCTTACTCTACTGAGGTCTTAAGAGTAAAGCTTTAAATAAAACAATGAGAGAAAATCCTCTAACTTATGTAGTCATCCTTGGAGCAGAGAAGCTGGTTTGTTCTGTTGGATATGATAAAGATAGGTATACTCTAAAGGTCTGAGTCAAAATGAGAAACCTACATTATAAAATAATGAAAACCATACTATTAGAATAATGTTTTATAAGCTGATTGCAGTGGCATATGCCTGTAATCCCAGTGACTTGGGAGAATTAGGCAGGAGGAATGCAAGTTCAAAGCCAGCCTTGGCAATGTAGCGAGGTCCTAAGCAACTTAGTGAGACCCTGTCTCAAAATAAAAATGAGAAAGGGCTGAGGATAAGGCTCAGTGGTAAAGCACCTCTGGGTTCAATTCTTGGTACCAAAAAAAAAAAAAAAGAAAATAAAAGTAACATCTGATATCTAAAATTATTCCTTCCAAGCTCTCTTCTAGACAGGAAAAGCAGGACCTAATCATGATCCAAAGAAAACCAATGAAAGATAAAGTCACCACAAGGGTAAGGGAAAGTCTACTAACAAGAGGCAGGGTGCATACAGGGCTGAAAAAATGGTGCCCTTTCAAGATTTTTCCTCTTTTCCATGTATGCAATAAGTAGTCTTCTATTTTAGGGACATGATGAAAAGAGGGCTTCACTTGTTAAAAGGAAAACAAATTATTTGTAAAGCTCTAAATTTAAGCAGTTATATAAACAATATATAATGGACAGAGACATGGAAAGCTTTATACGTCCAGGAAAGTTACAAATAAATTAGTGTAGAATTTTTAGCTTTAGAATTGGGTGCTACAAGATTTTATTAAGCACACGTCAAAGACCATATAGGAAAACATGATCAAATCTAAGAGAGCTTTTTTTTTAATTCCCTCAAAAGAACTATCAGCATATTTTCACATCAAGAAACAAAAAAACTTTTATAGAAATGTGAATATATACTTTTTAAAAATTTTTCCAGAGCTGGGAATTGAACTCAGGGTCTTGTACATGCCAGACAAGTGATCTATCACTGAGCTCTATCCTCAGCCCAATATAAATTCTTCTGTGCAATGAACAGATGACAACCCAAATAATAGATGACTTTTCAACCTACAGAATCTTACCTTGGATTTAGCTGCCTTAACAAGAATTTCATAATTTGATGGAGGTGGAGCAGGATGTTTTCGAAGCAGAGCATGTTCAGAAAATTCTTCATGTATTTTTTTTGCAACAGAGATATTAGCAAGTAACATAAATTCTTCCACCATGGAATTTGTTTCTCTGCCAACAGAAAAAGCATTAAACAAGGTAAGGGAATCTGACACGTCTATGTATCTTACTTATTTACAAATTATCTTTACCAACAAGATAAAGGAAGCATTTCCTATGTAAACATTCACACATACATTTTTAATAACTTATGGCCTTTTCATTTCTCAACTACTATGCTAACAATCTCTTATTATGCATTTTACAAAGTGAGTAAATCTTACATGCCAGAGGAGCTTTTACAAATGGCATTCAAGAAAAATGGAAACATCATATATAAACTCTAAAATTCACTTCCTTTTACTAGGTCCAAAAAACTTACCAATGAATCATTAAAATAAAAAAAAAACATATTTAAAATAGCTAATTAGGGTCTGCATTATGGCATTGTGGTATATGCATGTATAAACAAACACACACACACACACAGTGCTTTGCAAATTAGAAAATAGATGTATAACAGCATTCTGTTGCAAAAAGTCAGTGATCAGTACCAAAATCTGAATTCAACAAATTTTGACTTCAAAATTCTTGACCAAGCAATATTGCTTTCATTCTCTGTATAGCTTTTTTATGTTCTTTGCTCTCTTCAGTAATGATCTGTATTGTTTTATATGTGATTTTTTTTCTTCCAAGTCACAGAACATGTATTAATCTTTTACTCATATCTCTACTATAATGTCTAATTTCTTGATGAAATTTAATTACATTTATTGTTTAAATATTAGGAAGACTTCCAATCGTGAAAGGACAATCTCTTAGAAATAACATTTTCCTTCTTGGCAAGAAAAATGGGTGATATTCTACTTTGGGTTTACCTTTGGCAACCTCACAAAAGCCTTAGAAATATTGGGTTTATTGTGAGTACTAACATTAGACATGTATCTACAGACATTTCCCTCTGGGATTTTTTTACGTTAGCCTTATGGCACATTCTGGTCCTAAGTAAAAAAAAATCTGTCTATTTTTAATTTCTAACCCTTGGTCACCTATTAGAAAAGTGTGTGTGCATGTTTAATTTCAGAATTGCCTCATGTAAGAGGCATGGAAATAAATCTAAATTCTGACTTAACAAAACACATTATTGCTTCCTAAATCTTAACTAAATCAGCTGTACATTATTAATAAGTAATGTCCTATGAGGTAGATACCACTATTAATCATATTTTACAAATAGAAGTTAAGACATAGAGGACAAATTACTTGTTGGAAGAAGTGGGATCCAAACCTAGAAAGTTTGTCTTCAGAGTCCTTGGTCTTGATCACTACCATGTCAAACCTCAATATATTCTATGTTAAATTCTTAAGTAATTAATCGGGGAAAAATCTGTTAATTACTGTAACTATTACTAGTTAAGTTCTATTATATCATACATCAAAGAAACAGAGTCAAATTAGAAATATTTCTATTATTCCAGTTTTATGAAGAGAAACTAAAAAGTGAGATCACATTTATTTTATTTATTTATTTTTTAAAGAGAGAAAAAGAATCAATTTTATTTATTTTTTCTTCTGGCTTTTGTTTGACACTTACTTAGTTCTGTATGTGGTGCTAGGGTTCAAACCTGGGTCCTTGTGCATGCCAGGCAAGCACTCCAACCACTGAGTTATGGCTCCAGCCCTCACCATTTATTTACTCTTCTAAATATTTCAAAAGCCAAAAAAAATTCATAGAAATCACAATTCTAATAGAAATACATATTTTCTTTTAGTTATTAGCATACATGGACTTAATATTTGAGATAATTTTAACTACTGTCCATTCAAAAACACCACTCACCTAAGTTCCTTGGTTTGCAAGTCTATAGGATCATGAGTTTCACTGTCCATGTGGAATCGAACTTCTGGGGAAGAAAGAGTTAAAGCCCTAAATGAAAATTAAAGAGGTAAATTAGTCAAACAAGCCCATAATGGAAACAAAATTCAGAAAGTGACTCCTTCAAAATAGAAAATGACCATATCATGTATGTAAGAGTTGTTTTTCTAAGGGCTTTATAACCATTCTCTGAGTTTCAGGCTTATTTTCATAAATACCTTAATATTTTATAGATCATCCTCAGAGCAAAGAAAATAAGAGCATGAAGAGAGAATCTAGAGTGGGAAAAATTTTTGCCTACTTTAACTCAGAGCAATAATATCCAGGATATACAAACAACTCAAAAAACTTAACACCAAAAAACAAATGACTCAATCAATAAATGAGCAAAGGAACTGAACAGAAATTTTTCAGAAAACTGCAAATGGTCCACAAATATATGAAAAAATGTTCAACATCTGTAGCAATTAGAGAAATGCATATTAGAACTACACTGAGATTTCGTCTCACTCTAGTCATAATGGCAACAATCAAGAACATGATAGATGTTGGTGAGGATATGGGAAAATATACATTGTTGGTGGGGCTGCAAATGAGTACAACCACTCTGGAAAGCAGTATTGAGATTCTTCAAAAAACTAGCAATGGATCCACCATTTAACCCAACTATACCACTCCTTGGTATATATCCAAAGGACCTAAAGCCAGCATATACTACAGTGACACGTCACATCAATGTTCAATAGCTCAGCTACTGAATTGTGCCCTTCAACTGATGAATGGATAAAGAAAATGTGGCACATACACACAATGGAGTATTACTCAGCCGTAAGGAAGAGTGACATTATGTCATTTGCTGGCAAATGGTTGGAACTGGAGGATATCATGCAAAGTGAAATAAGCCAGTCTCAAAAAACTGAAGTCCAAATGTTGTCTCTGATATGTGGAAGAATCCAAAACAAGGAACAGAACACAGGAATAGGCAAAAGGGGAGGAATTAAACAGAAAATTTCACAGAAGGAATCAGACTTAACTTTCTCATGTTCATAAATGAACATATCATGGTGACTATTTCATCAAAATGTATCAATGAGTCAATAAAGTTAAAAAAAATTAGGAAAAAACAAAGATCAGTACAGTAGAAGGAAGAGAGTGGTAGGGGGGCGTGTGTGGGAATACTGGGAACTGAATTAGAGTAAGTTATACTGCATGCTTTTTGTCAAGTGTATCTAAAAAGAAATTGGGGTTAGAGAAAGACAGAAGTGGAAACACTGGGAACTGAATTAAAACTTTTATAAGCATGTCATTATATATCCTATTGTCATGAATATATTTTAAAAACAGGGTAGGAAGAAGGGAGGGAAAGGGGGAAAACTGGAGACTGAATTAGAACAAGTTAAACTCCGTGATTTAATAATTATGCCGTTGCATAATTTTATGTAATGTATACCTTAAAAAAAAACCACATTAAAAAAAAACAAATATAAAAAGTGACCAGCAGTATTTTATTTACTACAGAAAATGATATGTTAAAGTTGGGGACCCACATTCAAACCCCAGCACCACATACACCACTAAGTGTTAGGGAAACAAAGGCCAGATGAAAAAATAAATAAAATTGATCCTCTCTTTCACTCTCTCCCTTAAAAAAAAAAAGTTGGGAACAATGGAGGGGGCAGAAAGGACCCTGTCATCATAGGTTAGTGATGTCCAAAAGTGCAGTTCTAAAATATATTCCACTGATAAACCACTACCACTGATACGTTACAGGAATGATAGCTGTTTATATCTGAGTGTTATGTGTCAAATAACGTACTATGTTAAGGGCTTTACATGCATAGTTCATTTAATGAGTTGGCTAGTTCTCTTTTGAGAAGTAAATTCTCAAGGCCACATGACAGGAGTCTGATGTTTCTTTATAACTGAAACTATTTTCATCAAGTCAGCTCCAAATCAACCTAAAACTAAGAATTTTAATTTTGGACAACCAAAGAAAACGAAAGAGAACAGCAGGGGAAAAAAAATGAGATGGGGTAAGTTAAGTAAGATTCTTAAGCCCTTTTTCTTGACTCATCTTTTTTTTTTTTTTTAAAGAGAAAGAGGTGCAGGGCAGTGAGAGAGAGAGAGAAAGAAAGAGAGAATCAATTTTATTTAGTTTTTCATTGGCCTTCGTTGCTACCATACTTCGTTGTGTATGTGGTGCTGGGGTTTGAACCCATGGACTCACGCATGAAAAACAAGAGCCTTAACCACTGAGCAACTGCTCCAGTCTTTGATTCCTCATCTTTGTTAAAAGTACAGAAGATGTCAAAAAGGAAAATCTTAACAAGCATTCTTTTCTTAACCATGTAGTACTTATGAAGCTCTATATCAGATCTAATATGTGTATTATTAGATCTTGATCTAAAGAGCAAGGCATAAATCACATTTTTAATTTTTTCTTCATAGAACTCTTAAAATGTTAATTTCTATCCAGAACAAAACTGTCCAGGGGAACATTCTTGATTGATGAAGATGTTCTTTATCCACACTGTCCAAAAATGGTAACCGATAACCACATGTGGCAACTGAACATCAGAAATGCAGATGGTAAGACTAATGAACTTTTAAAACTTCATTTTACAGAACTTGAAAACTTGGGAGGGGTACTTTTTATTTTTTATTTTCAGACAGTCTTACTACATTGCTTAGGCAATGCTAAATTGGTGAGGCTGGCCTCAAACTTGTGATCCTCCTTCCTCAGCCTCTCGTTGCTAGAGACTACAGGCATGCACACCTGTATCCAGCCTAGCTTAAATTTAAATAGGCAAATTTTTATGAAACACTGCAGGTGTACATTTCCTTCACTAACAAACACATCTGTAGTAAGTGCTTTTGACATTATAGTGAATAGGCATGAGAGACCATATCTGCAAGACTCATGGACCTGGTTTCCACTGACAGCTATCCTTCAAGAATCAAACTTCTTTTTTTTCCCCCTAGAGAGAGAGGGACAGCGAGAGAGAGAGAGAGAGAGAGAGAGAGAGAGAGAGAGAAAGAGAGTGAGCACGCAAAACAGACAATGAAAAAAAAGCAACCCTATTTAGTTTTTCATATGGCCTTCATTGCTCTGACACCCTGCCATGCACATGGGTAATATTCCTTACCTCATACATTTTGTAGTTAAGTTGATGCCGTGACATAATGGCTAAAAAGACCCTACTATGCCACTAGTTAACAGATCTTTGGGAAGACTGTGTTCATGTAATTTTAAACCTTTAAAAAGAAAGGAGTTGAATTAATTTTTATAATCTCTTCTCACTCGAAAGTGCAATGAAGACTTCATCTATATTTATTTAAACATCTGAAAAATCAATGTTTAATCTGGAAACTATTTCTAATTAAAACTGAAACAATTTATGTGAGTCTTAAGTTGTTCTTGTCTTCCTCAAAGTTCTTTAAGATCTTAAAGTCAAACAATGTTTTGGGGGCTGTAGCAGGGATTGAACCCAGGGATGCTCAACTACTGAGCCACATCCCCAGCCCTTTTTATTTTTTATTTTGAGACAGATCTTGCCAAGTTGTCATGGTCTCACTAAGCTGCTGAAGCTGGTTTTGAACTTGGGATCCTCCTGCCTCAATCTCCCAAGCTGCTGGGATTACGGGTGTGCCCCACCATATCTGGTTTCAAACACAGTATTTATTTTTTTTTTTAAAGAGAGGGACAGTGAGAGAAAGAGAGAATCAATTTTTATTTAGTTTTTTATGTGACTTTTGTTGCTGACACTTCACTGTATACATGCTGCTGGGGTTTGAATTTGCATCCTGGTGCATAACAGGGAAGTGCCGTAACTGCAGAGCCAATGCTCCAGCTACAACACAATATTTTTGAGCACAACTCCTGAACAAATTTCAATTCAGAATTAAGTTACTAATACTTAGAAGGTAACTAGAAGAAATGGGATGTCTCTACTTAGTCTCTGTTCAGCCTACTAAATAGTTCATCACTGCATATCATAAAACACTTTAAAGAAACTAACCGTTATCTTAATCCAATTAAAAATTAATTTAAAAACACCTTGACATTTTTGAAACGTACCCTTTTTCAATTCTTTTCTTTTTCAGGATTTTAGCTAGGTTATTTAGTCCACGGAGACTAATGGTAATATCATCATTCATGGCTGCTGAATCAATTCTCATTTGAGCTTCAGCATATGTAAGAGAAGCCTAAAAAAAGAAACCTTATATTAATGTGATTCTTATAAATGATAAAAACTGATTTACTATTTAAACTGCATGATTTTTTAAAAAATGAGAGAGAAACAAAGTGAGATTTTGTTTTTCTAACACTTAGTTGGGTATGTGGTGCTAGAGTTCAAACCTGGGGTCCTTGCACATGCCAGGCAAACACTCTACCGCTGAGTCACCTCTCCAGTCCCTACTATTTAAACTATATTAGTTTATCTCATGTTTAAACTACATATAGGGGCTGGGGATTTAGCTCAGTGGCAGAGCGCTTGCCTAGCATGCACAAGGCCCCGAGTTCGATCCTTAGCCCTGAAAAAATTAAAAAAACAAAAACAAAAAACTACAAATAGATCCATGACTTCAGAAAATCTCAATCAATTGTAAGAAAAAAAATCACAGTTAATATTTATGCCTTACATCTATGATTTCTTATTTGAGGCATTATAGAACATAAGTAAACTTACATTAAAACCAAGTAAAATGGCAGCATTGTTAATGAATTGTTTGAGCTTTATTTCACAATTCAATTGGTATATATTTAGGTAATGCTACAATAAAACAAAGGCAGGTTAGATCTATTCTCTGAAATCCTTTCCCCATTGGCAAATAACTAACAAGGTTGTAAGAGTCTAGACATCATATTTTATAGGTAATCTACTAAACAACAAATTAAATGCCTAAAAATGGAACACATCCTAGCTGGAAAAATTTTATCTTTAATGACAAGATAATACAAATATACAAGTACCTGCTTCCGTTTCTATTTCTCTCCTGATGGAAAATTAATCTTTCTTTAGCTTATTATAACAAAAATTGCTTCATAAGAAAAAATTAGAAATCATAACCACATAACAGAGCTAAAAACTAATTCATCTAGTAAGGGCTGAGTTCCCTGTCTAAAAAATGTGTAGTGGGGGCTGGAGTGGTAGCTCAGTGGTTAGGGTGCTTGCCTGGCATGAGTGAGGATGCAAGTTTGAACCCCAGCACCACATATACCACAAAGTGTTGTAGCAACAAAAGCCACATGAAAAACTAAATAAAATTGATTCTTTCTTTCCCTCTCTTTTTCTATCCCTCTCTCTTAAAACTAAATAAAAAATGTGTACTAAATTTTTAACATAACTTTGTCACCGACCAAGTCTAGAATTATTAACTTGTTCTAATTTAAAAATGAAAACCTGTGGAAAGCTTAAATAATTCACATATTCTGTAGTCTAACACTGTTTTTTTTCCAACCACTAATTTTTTAGGACCAAAAAGAATGATGATAAATGGGAAGAAAAAAGATAAGTTTAGGAAACAGTTCATTAGAAGATCAGGTTTGGCAAACAGTGAAGGGGTATTTGGGATAAAATGTGGCAGAATATCACAGAATTTGGGGAGAAATAGCAAAAGAATGAGAAAGACAATCTGTCTCCATCTGTCTAAAGCAGGATCTCGGGCTTGGAATCTGTAATGATGTATAATTTATAATATGACTTCTATGAGAAAATTTGAACAAGATGATGATATCCAAGCTATTTTTTAAAACATAAACATTTTAAAATAGGAACAACTTTAATTACTGATTTATGGCATAAAATGTATTTGGTGTTCTCATATATAAAAGCTTTGTATGTTTCTGAATATAATACAACTTCCACAAAAACTAATTTGTGAATATCACTAAGAATTAAGCAAATAAGTGAAAAACAAAACAAAACTAGATTTTGCTATAACAATGAAAAAAGAATTAACTTCAGAAGTCTTTTTCAAAACCATCTAGGAAACTTGTAAAAGTACCAAAGATTTTAAACATTAGAGATGAGCAATGAAACTAACCTTTGAATTAATGACACTTTTGGTAAATCTTGTTTTTAAAATTTCAGCATTGTGATTCATTTCCCAAATACATGAAAATGCCAGCCTTTGGAGGAGAAAGGGTATTTGTTAATGGGAGTTAGTTAAAATACCAAATACAACATTCTGATAAAAAAAATGCATAAATACCTGTCAACATTACACCTTAAGGAACACAAGTTAGAGCTGAGCAACTCTGGGACCATGTCAATCCTCTGTAAAAGACAACAGTCTCAGATTACAAGCTATATCCATGTTTATTTTGGGCTCTATAATCAAACAGCACTAAAAGAATAAGAAGAAAGACAGAGTGCTCTGGACTTTTCTACTAGAATTCAGAAAATGTCACATGAAAAGTCTGTTTTTAGTAAAGGCCCTATACGACACTGTTACAGTAGGCAATTAATGAAAGAAAACTGGACTTCTCACTTGTAGATCTGTTTCAGTCCTCTATACTAAGCACTTAGCCACTGTGAAAGTTTGAAATCTTTGGTCTGTATAAGTTGGTACTTCAGAGCAGACAAGTCCTGCCATTTCTAAAACTGAATCTTTCTCCAGTGCTTGACAACAAACTGAACAGTGTTTTACCAAATACTTATAAGAAAAAAAAAAGATGAGATATTAAATTTTTATTAGGAAAAGCTACATGGAAGACTTTGACCATAAACCTAGACTAATTTTAACCTTGCCCTCACTTTCACAATTGTTTAAGTTCACAGGAACCATACTTGAAGAATAAATACTATATAACAATTTATATCAACTACATTTGCTTGTTATTTGGGCCACTAAATAAGAAAACATTGTAATTTAAGCCCCCTGATTCCATCCATTTCCTTATAACTAAATCATGTACTATTTCTAACTGTGATTGTCTTAGAATTCAAAAGTGCTTATGAGTGTTAACAGATTTTAAATTCAACACGTTTACCTTTTCACAAAGATACACAGTTGTTCCTCTTCTTGCTGACTCTTGATCTAAGGCATTTCCTGGCCTAATAAAATGGCTAACATCAGCAATATGAACACCAACCTTAAGAAGATAAACATAAGAAGATATCAATGTGTATTATTAGTAGGGTAGAAATGTCAACAATCTGGGAACTCAGCCAAATAGAGAAAGGACTGTCCCATCTACCATTTCAATCCCTGACACACACCTATTAGTTTCTGCAGCTATAACATCACATGAGTCACAAATTCTATAATGAGTCCAAAGAATTATAATGTTAAGAATGTTAGCATTAGGATAATATGAATACCTCCAAGTTCCCATTTTCAAGTTTTCTACAATGCAGAGCATCATCTATGTCAGTACATCCTGGTGGGTCCACACTACAAACACACAGATGCCTCAGGTCTTCTCGGTGGTTCATGTCCTAGAATATAGCATATTATAAACACATAAATATTTCTAGAATATAAATGCAATACAACCCTTCTAATATCAGTATCTCCATAAAAATAACTTAGCTTTAATTTCTTGATGACAATCACACACACCCATTTGCTTTGGAAAAATTTGACATATACTAGTGTCTGCCACCTAGAAAAAAAGTATCTTCCAGTTAAAAAAAAAGCGAATGATTTGTACTGGAACTAAATGTGGTAGAGGAGGGACCATGGTTTCCACATATTTAAAAACACACACAGAAATCAAAAAGAGTTAGGATATAATATACAGTTACTATGAATTCTTTCAACTTACCTTTTCAGTAATGCTCCAGGGCATCTTTGGCAGAAAACTAAGAACAGCCTGTGAAAAGGGCTGATGAGGAACATCATGCTCAAGTAACAAAACTTCTGTTTCTGTCTCTTTCTCTCCAACATCACCTAAATTTTTTACAAAGTGTCCCTAAAACCAAAAAGTGTTATTAGAAAGGTCTATTTTACTGCTATTTAGCATTTTTTATCATATTAAATTCTTTAGCATTTTACATTATCACCTTAGTATTTCTAAATGTCCCTGTAATAACTTCTTAAAAATGAAACTTTGGTAAATTAAAACCGAAAATGACAAGAATTTGTAACTGATTTGTAAGGGAGACTTCATGAGGGCCCAGTTTTTATATCACAAAAGATGTTTTCTATTAACTTACAAGTTTAAAATGTGCTTCCAAAACAAGTTTATAACTTTGATTAGAATTTATTTAGGACGGGGCTGGAGCGGTGGCTCAGTGGTTTCGGCGCTTGCCTGGCAAGCACGAGGACCCGGGTTCAAACCCCAGCACCACGTACACAACTGAGTGTCAGAGCAGCGAAGGCCATGTGAAAAACTAAATAAAGTTGTTCCTCTCTTTCTCTGTCTCTCTCACTGTCCCTCTCTCTTTAAAAAAAAAAAAAAAAAAAACAAAGAATTTATTTAGGACTCAATCATTAAAAGCTGTTCAGCAATTTGAAAAAAAGTAACTACATGATTTATGCTGCAACGTAATAAAATTAATTTTGAAATTGGAAACGCTACTTATCAGGTAACTTGTTAAAATATCCCTAAGTTTCTATCCTATATAAAAATAGGTTCTATTTTCATTACAAGCAACAATATTATTCACAAATTGTTGATTAAATATCCTAAGATAAAATCAATATTTTAAGCTTACATTTGGGTATCTGGAATTTCTGGGCCAACCATCAATAGCAACAATAATTCTGCGCCCTTCTAATGCAGAAGCCTGTCTCGTTTCTATCCGAATTCGAGGGATTCTCTTATCAGCAGGTGTGAAGAGATGTCTTCTTGACTAGAGAAATCATGGAAAAAGTTGGGGTTTTTTTGTTTGCAGTGCTGGGAATCGACCCCAGAAGCTTTGTGTATGTTAAGTAAGCACTCTTTCCACTGAATTATACCATAAGCCCCAGAAAGATTTTACACACACATACCCACACTCTGGGAATGGGGACCAAAGGAGGGCTGTAAGTGCTACTGAATGTTTGTAACTTTTCATTAATAGTTACCATGCTCTTACTCACCTCCTTAATATCAGACTTGGAAAGCATGCCACAATATGGTCTCCAATTCCTTTTTATTATTCCTACAACTCTACCTGTAGGCTTTAACATTTTTTCATTTACAGCGGTCTTAAGCTGAGATATAAAAATAAAAATCTTCAATTACTTTTCCTCTAGGTATAATGAGGCAATTTCTCTTCAAAATTAGCATATGTATATGGATACTAATACATTCAGGAAGTAAGTAAATTATGAAGTAGAACTACAGAATCTTTATGCTTCAAAATTCTAGATGGAGAACGCCAAACCAAAGCACAGAAACTGTTCTATGATACTAAAGCATTACAGAAATAGACAATACAGAAAAAATAAATATAAATGGATAAATATATCAAAACTCACTCTTTTCAGTTTTTAATGTAAGAATTTACTAACTAAAACAAGTCTAGGAAGTATAAACTCAGATTTTAGTACTTGTTCACACTAATTAGCTAAGCTATATGGTTATGGTGACTAGTTCACTTTGAACTCATTGATTCACTGAAAATGGTACATCTTTAAAGGTTCTTCCTTATCCAAAATAAAAACTCAAAAAAGTAATGTCTACTACTTGAAATAGGTTTTCTTCTGATATTTCACCCATAACACGCTCCAAAAGCTGGAATTCAGCAAGGACAATGTTACAGTAAGACTTCAGAGAACAATGTATTTGATGAGAAAAGAAGGAACTACAAATGTTGCATGTTTTCCAATTATATTGTTCTTATAATTATAAAATGGAAAATAAATAGGTCATTTCAAGCAGATTTAGCTCATAAGAAATAATTTAACATATTCAATCCTAATAAATATGATAGGGTACTAGAGATGGAGTAATTAAACAGGCACAAATACAAAAGGCCCAGAAGCCCATTATGCTGATGAAATCTGTACATTCCATGAAAGCATTTCAGAAAATTTTAAATTTATATTTACTTAAACCTTGTTAATTCATATTGCATTTGAATGTCACAGATTCTGTTTTATACTAGAATTGAGTCATTTTGTAGTTAAGCCCGAGTAAATTAAGACATTAAAACTAATTATATACTTCAAAAAACAAAAACGAAAAATGTGGTATATGACATGTTTTAAACCTAGAGAACTATGATTTCATTCAATAATTTGGAAAACAATGAAATTTGTTTAACTTCTCCACAGCTGACAAATTAAATAATAGTACAAAATTATACAGACAAAAAATAAAACCTGCTTGGTTTCATACCATGCGTTCTTGCTCCTCTTCTTTCTCCACATCATCTTCATTTTGTCCTTCATCATGCAAAACTACAGAAGATGGTGCCACCCACTGACTCTTGGGAAAAACCTCAACAGCCACAATATCTTCATGAATAGCTCGGTTTAAATGTTTAAGTCCTTGTAAGATTATCTGTTTAAAACAAAACAAAACAAAACCAAAAAAAAGTAGAAAGTGCCCAAATATTCTTAATGGCAATCATGGAAAGGTTATTTAATAGAAGCTTATTTATATTCTAAATATCTCTGTAATCTCTACTTTTTATACTTTTCTTTTTTGTAATGTTTGTTCCATACTTTCAATATTTAAATACGAAATAGAAAAAATACATGTCAGAAATAAGAGTTGTGTTCCTGACTCCAACATAACTTACAACAGTATCCAGAGACTTGGCAATATTTCTTAAACTCTAAATCTCAGGGTCTTGATTGGTAAAATGAAAAATGAATTACTTTTCATTGGTTACATTGAAGACTGATATGGTTGAAATGCTGCAAAGAGTTAGAAGAATATCTGACAGTGAGCACTCTAAAAAATGGCTATTATTTGCCATAGTGTGTGAAGAATTTCATATTACAGAATATAGAATTATCTCATTTTTATTATTTGATGGACTAGATCTTTATCCTCTTAAAAGTAGCTCAAGGGGCTGGAGCAGCGGCTCAGTGGTTTTGGCGCTTGCCTGGTATGTGTAAAAACGCAGGTTCAAACCCCAGTGCCACGTACACAACAGTGTTGGAGCAGTGAAAGACACATGAAAAACTAAAATTGATTCTATTTGTCTTTAAAAATAAATAAATAAATAAAAGTAGATCAATAGGGGCTGGAGCAGTGGCTCAGCGGTTTCAGCGCTTGCCTGGCAAGCACGAGGACCTGGCTTCAAACCCCAGCACCACGTACACAACTAAGTGTTGGAGCAATGAAGGCCATGTGAAAAACTAAATAAAGTTGTTTCTCTCTTTCTCTGTCTCTAAAAAAAAAAAAAAAAAAAAAAGTAGATTAGATCAATAGTTCTTTTCTTCAATATTCAATCTGCTACAGAAATGATTAATTCGCCTAGAATTTATGACTTTCTTCAAGTTGATAAACTCAGAAGACAAGGCAAATTCAAATTTTCATACAAAATTTTAAATATTCGACAAGACGATAAACAAAAAATATTTCGGTGTACAAGGAATTTACACTTACCTCTTTATTTTCTTCATTGTCTCCATGAATCCACACAGTAGCTTCCAAGTAATTTTCCCTGCTAGCTCTAAACGTTCCTTGAAGGTATGTACCAGATTTTATGCCTTGCTGTAGCTTACTTAGGGGAAGATGCTCTGAAAATATAATTTTCCCACTTTCTATTTCATTCTGTGAAATAAGCAAACCAAAAACTGCAATAAGTCTTCTGTTTGTCCAGTATGCAACTATTACATCAGATAATTAAAGAAAAATCCACATTATGATACATACAATTTATCGGTTTGCATGAGGTGTCCCCCTAAAGCTACTGTGTTAATGTACGAATGTTCAGAGGTAAAGTAATTCGATTATCAGAGCTGTAACCTAATCAGTCTTACCATCCCTTAGACTGAAGGGATGGTAACTATGGGCAGGAAGGCATGGCTGTAGAAGATAGGTCAAGGTGGGTGTGCCCTAACAGAGTTATCCTCTATGTGGCCTGTCTCCCTTTCTCTGCTTCCTAGCTGCTACAAAATGAGCAGATTTCCTCCTACTGTGCCTTTTGGCAATAATACCCTACCTATTCTTGGGACCAGAGCAATGAAGTCAGCTCTCTATGGATTGAAACCTCTGAAATTGTGAGCCCCAAATATATCTTCCTCCTCTAAGTTGTTCTTAGTGGGCATTTTGGTCACAGCAATGACAAGCTAACACAAAATTCTGCAAATTTGAGAAAATATAGCATAGTGTTTTAGACCACTGCTATCCAAAACAACTTTTTGTGATGGAGGGAATACTCTTTGTGATGTTCAATATAGTAGCCACTAGTCACAATTTTTTCTTGAGCAGTTGAAAAATGGATAGTATGACTGAGAAATTGAATTATTAAAGCTAAATTAAATTTAAGCAGCTATATGCAACTAGCAGTTATATACCACACAGGGCAATCCTAAATCTATATTCCAAAAATCAAGACCAGCTTTTATGTTTTCACTTCCTTTTAGTTTTGTAAACTAGCTGGTTAATGACAGCAGGAATAAGAGAATTGTAAAGACTGAATGTATGAGCTGGACATGGTGGAACACATGTTATCCCAATGATTTGGGAAGCTGAGGCAGGAGAGTCACAAGTGTAAAGCAGTTTGGCAACATAGTGAGACCCTGTCTCTAAATAAAAAAATAAAAAAGGTCTGGAGATATAACTCAGAGATAGAAGGCCCTTGGGTTTAATCTCCAGTACCACCAATTTAAAAAAAAAACAACCCTAAAATGAAATAAAAAAAGAGAAACACTGGGTATCATGTCCTATTTTTTCTAACATTGGCTACCATTTAAATTTACCATAGCTATATATCAGGCACCATGACATGAATTTTACTAAAGCTACAATTATTATCTCATTAAATTCTCATAACAATGCTAAGAAGTCATCACTTATAAATATATTCTCTTTCTTCCTACATATATACACACCTCCCTATGTATATATATACACACACATACATATATATAAAAAGATGAAAGCTTAGAAATCTCTTTCATGTGGGATACTGCAGTAACCCCTTTACTCATCTCTCTGCTTCTAATTTTGCCATTGATTCAATATCTCTTTCACACTGCCATTAGATTGTTTGTACAAATAAATAACATTTCTTGATCATTGCACCCTGACTCCCCAAATACTCTCATATACCCTAAATTTTTCTTGGCCTGCCATATACTGGAAGGAGCTCAGAATCCTATCTGTTATCCATTCTTCCCTGCAGCTCTTTAGGGAGAGCCTTGTTAGGCATGTGAAAAATTACTGACATCTAGGTCTTCGTTATCTGGTCCCTCCCTGTCTGTTTTACTCTTCTTATATCCCCTCCCTCACCTTTTGAGATTTTTGCTATCACTTCTTTTTTTCTCAAATACCCACTATATGTACACAAATCAGCCTTATAAAAAAAAAAAAAAAGAGCCACCATGTACCGGGGCCTATTTTACAAAGTCAATTCATTTAGGAATTGCATTTCAATAAGCCTATTCCTGTCATGCTTATTATTTAAAACCCAATAAACAATTTTATTCCAATTCCAGCTTACCAACTGATATTCCAATTTTTAAATTTCATTACTGTAAGCCATATATCCCAAGGTGGCTATTTTAATATTTTCACTTTCCAAAAACAGAACACACTGAAACATACCCGTTCTTCAGACAAACACGCAAGACGATCTATCAGTTCAGGGTTAGCAGTAAGGCTCTTAACATATTCTTCACCTGAAAATTAATTTGACATTATTCTTAATAAATTCAAGTGTATTACTTCCCCTTAGATATGAAAGAACCAGACAATCTTACTTGTGACAGTACAACTGTCAATTTAAAAATAAAAATAAATCTTTTGATGTGGTCCTGAAGCAGGAGTAGATTCAGCGTATCTATAACTGTTTACTGCCAAGTCAACTGAAAATAAGGGAAAAATTAACAGCCAGAGCACCACAACTAACCCAGTTTTGAAAGTCAGAGAAACTGACTATGAAAATACTGAATAGTCAAGTAAACATCTGATCAACAGCCCGATTATAATTTTACATGCACTTACAAACGAGTGGTCACAGCTTCTACATTTAGACTTACATGTGAAAGCTGGTATTCCTTCTTCAACTGCTTTCTCTTTGTTTTTCCTGTCATTGGTTATAAAGATAACTTGTAGCTGATTTTCTGCTGACATTTTCTTCAAATGTTCATTATACCATTTTGCTGCCACTCGAATGGCTCTATCATTTCTGTCATTAGCATTTTCTCCCTGTTCTTGTTCTACATAGGTTTCTCTAAAAGTAAAGAGAAAATGAAATAAAGAAAATCAATAGAAACAAAGATGTAGGGGTTGGGGATTTAGCTCAGTGGCAGAGCGCTTGCCTGCTAGCACGTGCAAGGCCCCGAATTCAATCCTCAACCCTAAAAGAAAAAAAAAAAAAAAAAGAAACAAAGATGTAAAAACTCTAAGACATAAATGCTCAACCACTCAACTGAAAAGTCAATGGTATATTTATTTCACTTGAATGTATAAACTTATGCTTCAGAGAATAAACAGAATCCTCACAGGTATGTTTTTAAGACAACAATTTGCTTGGAATAGAAGAAAAATTATTTTATAAATAGGACAATAAAAAGGCTCATACGAAATTATTTTACAAAAAGAATCTGAGACCAGAATTAATAGTTTTATGTTGGGACACTGAATAATAGTTCATTAGTACAAACGAATAAAATTTTAAGACCTAACGATAAAACTTCAAACTATGAATTAACAGCAATTCTTAAACACTACAAATAGTATGATTAGATAATGTATGGTCATGTGATTCCACAGTCATTAGCCACATAATCCATGTGAAATTATCCATGGTAAACACTCAATGAATGGTCGAGGATACCCAGAGACTGAAAGAGCGGATATACATACAACTGCATTTTCCCTTTAAGTCTGTCTACTCTGAACTCCAAGTATGTGAGCACACTCATCTATTCTTTTTGATCTGTTCTTCAAAGCCAGATTGAACCTTGGCCATTGAGAAAGGAGATCTATTATGATGTTTCAAATCCAGATAAGGTGTAATGTCCTACAACCTAAGGCATTTGTAGACATGTATTGGGAAGAAGGGGGGAGGAGGGATAAGGGTGGGTAACTGGCGGGGGGCTCTTGGGGGTAAATCTAATTTTCAGACTATATATATATATATATATATTATTTAATTAGAAGCTTGTTTGTTCAACAAATAAACTTCTGAAAAAAATGGATTTATTTTGGACACCTAATGAGACGTTTTCCCTTGTGGGGAAAAAAAGCCAGATTGAAGCACAATAACAAATCCAGTATACTAGTACTAGTGTTTAAAAATAACAGATTCAGGGCTGGAGTGCTGGCTCAGTGGTTACGGTATTTGTCTGGTAAACTCAAGGACCCTGGTTCAAACCCCAGCACCATCTATACAACTAAGTGTCAGGTATACAGTTTCCTGTATACCTACAACAAATCTGATGAGGAAAATACCTAGGAATAAATCTACCCAAAGAGGTGAAAGACCTCTACAATGAAAACTATTGAACACTTAAGAGAGAATTTGAAGAATGCCTCAGGAGATGGAAAGATCTCCCATATTCATGGATAGGCAGAATTAATATTGTTAAAATGGTCATGCTATCAAAAGCAATATACAGATTCAATGCAATCCGCATCAAAATACCAATGTCACTCTTCACAGAACTAGAAAAAACGTCCTAAAATTCAATTGGCAGAATAAAAGACCTACAATAGGCGACGTAATTTTAAGTCAAAACAGCAAAGCTGTAGGTATCACAATTCCTGACTTCAAATTATACTACAGAATTATAATAACAAAAACTGCATTGTACTGGCATAATAACAGACACAGACCAATGGTACAGAACAGGAGACACAGATAAACCCACACAGATTACAGTCATCTGATCCTTGACAAAGGTGCCAAAAACATACATTAGAAAAAAGACAACCTTTTTAAAAAATGGTGCTGGGACAACTGGTTATCCATATACAGAATAATGAAACTAGACCCTTACCTCTCACACTGCACAAAAGTCAAAGACCTTAGAATTAGACCAGAACTTATGCAATTCCTAGAAAAAAAACCTGGGGTGAAAATTCTAGCCTTTTAGGCAAAGGCAAGGACTTTCTCAATAGGACCCAAAAACTCAGAAAATAATACCAAGTTAATAAATGGGACAGATCAAATTAAAAAGCTTCTGCACAGCAAAAGAAATAATTAGGAATGTGAAGGGTGTAGCTACTCTTCTCTAAAAGAGGATTAATATCTACAATATATAAAAATCTCAAAAAAACTTTACACCAAAAAATTCAAATAACCCAATTAATAAATGGTCAAATGAACTAAACAGACACTTCTCAAAACAAATACAAATGACCAACAAATACATGAAAAAATGTTCAATCTCATTAGCAATTAGAAAAATTCAAATCAAAACTACACTAAGGTTTCATTTCACACCAGTCACAATGGCAGTCATCAAGGATACAAATAAATGCTGGGGAGGATGTGGAGAAAAAGGAACACTTTTACATTGTTCATGGCACTGTAAATTAGTACAACCACTATGGAAATCAGTATGAAGGCTTCTCAAAAGACTTGGCGTGGAATCACCACACGACCCAGGTATACCACTCCTCGGTATTCATACTAAAGAATTAGTCATCTTACTACAGTGATATGTGCATACCCATGTTTACAGCAGAACAACTCACAATAACCAAACTATGGTACGCTAGGTGTCTATCAACAGATGAAAGATAAAGTAAATATGATATGCATAAAATTTAATTTTATTCAGCCATAATGAAATTATGGTATTTGCAAGAAAATGGATGGAACTAGAGACCATCAAGATCAGCAAAACAAGTTAAACTCAGGCTAAGGCTCCTATGTTTTCTCTCGTATGCAGAAGCTAGAGAGGAAAAAGGACAAGAAAGGTGGGAAAAGATCTCCAAAAATCAAAGGGAGACCAGTAGAGGAAAAAGACCAAAGGAATGGGAGTAGGGAGGGAAGGTAGAAGTGCTGGGGAGTGATACTAGCCAAATTATATTGCTATACTGTGTGCATGTATGAATATGTAACAATAAATCCTATCAATATATACAATCATCATGCACCAATAAAAAATGTGGAAAAACAACAACAAACAATGTTTCTGTTACTGAATTTCAAGGAGGTGCTTTACTGATATTCTTTGAGTGCAATAATTAATTTGGGGATATAATAAGACAAATTTAAGAAATTAGATTTTTTAAATATTTGTATAATCTGCTGGATTTTGTTACTAGAATCTATACTCTAACACAAGTAGTTCTCAATCAGGGGTTGAATGTGTCCCAGCAGAGCATCTGGCAACATCTAGACATTTTGAGTTGTTGCAAATTGGTGGTGGTGAGGGATTAATATTACCAAGCAAGGGAGCTGCATCTTGCAATGCATAAGACACCTGTAACACAAAAAAATATTATCCAGTCCAAAATGTCAATAGGCTGAGAAACAATGATGAATCTAGTAAAAGATTTTTCCCTTAAAAACTCATGTTTTCTCTTCTTTTGCTGGTTATTCACACAGTATGGTACTCCAGGAATCTACTTAAATCTCATCTTACAAGAGTTCATTGTTCAACTCAGGCTAAACCCAAATTGAAATGAAAATATTTTGGAAGTAAAAGTAACCATTACAGCCTAAGAGTCAGTATAACCTGGTTCTATAATCTCACAAATGCTTATGTGACCTTAGTGAGATCCACTTAGCATTGTTTTCCACACAGCTATGTAGGAACCAAACAACATAGAAAACCACCATTAATCTTTGGCAATGACACAAATTACTACCAGGAATATTCCATCACTTTTAGATAATCCCACAGGTTCTGTAATATATAACATAATTATCCTCTTACCTATGGTGCTCATTAGTGAATGTATAGAAATGCTTCTCCTGGTTATTAGTCACATCCCGGATTCTTTTATATACAGGAGCACTTCGATTTCTCACTTCTTGGAGAACTGTTTGTAGCACAATTACATTCCTGATGGCAGGGTCCTCGAGAACATCAATCTTTAAGAAAAATGCAAGTGTTAATTTCCTATATTAATTTATAAATCATTTTGGTCAAACATAAAACCCTATCAATTTAAAAATACTGACTATACATGAAACCAAGGAGTCATTTGCTATTAGAAAAAAAGTGACAAGTCACTAAACCCTTCAGGTCTATTTGAGAAGAGCACACGTAAACAGACCAATCACAAAACTTGGTAGAATTAAGGTTATTAATAAAGAAATACGTTGGCCCACATAGTTTTTGTTCGTAGGCACTTACAAGCTGCCTGGGGGTCGCAAGCTGGAGGCCTCAGAAGCCCAGGTCCCCGGCTTCCAGGCACTTATAAATCTAAGGTAGAAGAGACACCAGGAGTTAGAAAATTAACGTGTCTAAAATAAGACCCCAAAACCGAAGGGAAAAAAAAAAGCATAAGGAAAAGAACCTCGGCCTGGGAAACGGAACCGTGGGTCCCAATGGGACTTGCCTCTTCTAGGTATGAGATACTGCCAAAGACCCGCCTCCCTGGGCCTCAGTTTCCCTATCTGCCATCCCCCTCGTCCTTGGCAAGGCTGGGAAGGCGCAGGCTACGCGTTTCCCGCTGCAGCCCACGCACCTGATGCAGTAACACGTTGGTGTCGGGCAGCAAGTAGTGCGGCCGCGGGCAGAGGCTGCTCGCCGGGTCCTGGGGCAGTGGTTCCAGGGTTGGTCCCCCGTGTGCCCCGCCGCACGCCGCGCACCCAGGCGCGCCGCAGCCGATGTCATCTCGCAAGTAGTGCTCGCGCACGATCTTCATCACTCCGCCCGCCCGGGTCTTTTTTAAGAACGTCTTGGACTTGAGCATTTTGCTTCGCCTAGTAGAATTCCACCCCGCGCAAAATCCCGACCTACGCGGGCCGTCTTCCGGGGTAGAGCGTCAAGTCAGAAGCCCTCTCCGCACAACTATACCTCTCCCGGAGGTTAGCCGCTTCCCGCTCAGTAGTTTAGTGGGCACCTCTCGCGGGAAAACGCCGAAACTGACGCTAGTCGGCTCCCTGACGGCCGCGAGGATTGGACGAGAGCTCCGCGAGGTTGGACGAGAGCTCCGCGAGGATTGGACGAGAGCTCCGCGAGGTTTGGACGAGAGCTCCGCGAGGTTTGGACGAGAGCTCCGCGAGGTTTGGACGAGAGCTCCGCGAGGATTGGACGAGAGCTCCGAGAGGTTGAAGCCGCTTCCGCCCGTGGCTTGGGCCGGGCTTGCCAAGGTACTCCAGCTCCCAGGCTGCCCTAGCTTCCCGCGCCGCAGAGCACTGGCTGGCCTGGTTCCGGCGGCGTGGAAGATTGCACGCCACCGACGTTTCTTCCGTTTTCCTCGGGCGCAGAAGTGGTTGTCTTGGTTACCGCGCCTAACGGTACCCGGTCCTCGGATCCCCTTATTCAGGGTTGCACCTTGAGCTGCTGACTGGGGACGCTTTCGGTACCCGCAAGAGGCGGGGTGGAGGCGAGTCCAGCCGCGGATGTGGAGTAATTGAAGCTTTCGAGGTAGCTTAGTTATCAGTCTCCCTTTCTTTCCCGCGCGGGGCAAGGAGTCCTCGGAGGGTCCCACATTTGGGGCTTACTCTCGCCGCAAATGCCAGGGCAACCTTTGTAACCCAGGGGAGGATTTGTCTTCGATTTCATCTTCCTTTATCCCGTTCCTTTTGAAGAGGATGACGAAAGCCGGTCTTACTGAAAGTCTTAATATTTCCCCTCCGCACACCTGCTTTCTAATCATCCGGCTTTCGAAAACTGAAATATGCAATATCATAAGTAATTTATTGTGCCGTGTAGTATTTAAACGAGGGAGATGCTAAAAATTCTTGTGAAAAGCTAAGACTTCTACTTCAAGTATTCGAGTTTTTCCCCTCTACCCTCTTGTTTGCATCCTGGATCTAGCTCGTCTATTAAAAGTGTTTTTGTCGCACTGTTTTCCCATTTAGAAAATCTTCAGTCGTGCCTCCTTGCCTGTACAATAAAATCCGAACGCATTAAGACATTTAAGGCCCTGCAGGCTTGCTCTTTAAGGGTGTGTGGGGTTGGGGATGAGTCACTATCCAAATTCACGATTTGCTACAGCTGTACTACCTTCTGCTGCTGTTTTACACTTTCTTCACCTCTGATACCCACCTTAAAGCTGCATGATTTCCCTTTTTTTACCACCCCTTCCCAAACTCTTCCAGATTTATACCTCTGTGTAAACTTACCCTGAACTACACAGAAATGATTCCTCTTATTTTTGACCTTGTGTTGCTTTTACTGGGTGCATTCTTGGGTACTGATGGACTTCCATTTTGTACATTTTTTTTTTGTTTCCTCAAAATAGGAGTCCTTTTTTTTTTTTTAATTCAGGGCTAAGTTCTCTAGATTTAATGCATCTGTGTTTGATTTAGCAGTAATTTCTGTAACAATCTGCCTTAAACCGTGGGGTCCTCTAAATTGCTTAATTATTTGGGGAATCCTTAGTATCTCATTAATGCTCTTTACTTATTATTAATGTTTTGGTATATTTAAATTCTTATTTGTTTTTACGCTACAGAAGATTGAATTAGAAAAGAAAACCAGCCTGTAATAAAAGATGTCTCGAAAAATTCCTAAGGAACCCAAAAAAGTGAATATCTCCAGTTCTCTGGAATCTGAAGATATTAGTTTAGAAACAACAATTCCTACGGATGATGTTTCCTCATCAGAAGAGCGAGATGGTAAAGTCAAAATCACCAGGCAGCTAATTGAACGCAAAGAACTACTTCATAATATTCAGTTACTGAAAATAGAACTATCCCAGAAAAATATGATGATTGACAATTTGAAAGTGGATTATCTTACAAAGGTAAGATCAGGTGTAAATTTTGTTATTTACATGTTTTATCGTCTTTAAACTGCAGATAAATAAAAACAAAATTTATGTATGTTATCTGAACTTAAAATGATAAACTTATATTTCTTGTCCAGGGCAGCCTTTCATTGAGTAATTAAAATGTGGGCAGAGATTAATTACTTCTGTAGGCTTAATTTTTAAAACTTAGTATGTGTAAGTTTTATTTTCTTAGCTATAATTTCTACCTTAGTTGTTTTCTGCTTCACTGACCCTGATGTGACCAATTTGATAGGGAGATTCAGAGCCATAATTATATTATTGAATCTGTATTGTCTTCTAGAAATTCAACTTCTTTGTTCTCTTTCTTTTGCAAGTTACTTTCTGTTTGTGTTAATCACTCTGTGACTTTGTGTTATGAAAATAAAAATGGGTTTTAGTCATATGTGTATGTATATGTGTATGCATATATTATATATAATATAAATGGGGTGATAAGATGAGAATACTATTTTAGTTGATAATAACAGCTGATACTTACGGTGTACTTATTAGGTATTTTCATCTGCCCTCCCCACACACACACCAAATTCACATTGAAACCTAATCACTATTGTGATAGTACTAAGAGATTGGGACACTAGGGGGATTAAGTTATATGGGTGGAACTCCATGAGGGATTAGTACCCTTGTAAAATATCTCAGGGAAAAAAAAAACAAAAGATACTTCAGAAAGCTAGCTTACCCTTGTAAGCTATTGTGTAAAATAAATTCCTGTTGTTTATAAACCACCCAGCCTGTGGAAATTTGTTATAGCAGCTCACACATTATAATGGTAAACACTCCCTCTGCTCCTGGTCCCAGCTCTTTCCACTCTTCATTTTGTGTTTCATTTATACCCTCCATTGTTAAGTCAGTCTTCCATCTTAGCCCTTGTCTATGTATACTAACATAAAGTGTCTTGTCAGTAGAAGTACTTGTTGACCATATCTCTGTAATAAAATCCTAACTGAAATTGTCAGAGTGTAGGGGAGGGTCCATGACTATATGTCTACCTATGAAATGCACATCAGCATGCAGATGGCATGTAAAGCTATGGAATTGAATGACATTACCTAGGGAGAACAGAGGGCTATAAACCAAGTCTAGGGGCTGTGCAACGTTTAGAAATGGGGCAGAAGAAGAAAATCTGGCAAGGTAGGTTGAGGAACTTAAGAGCATCCAGTGTAATTAGAGGATAACCAGAAAGAGAAGTACCATGGAAGCCAGAAGATGATGTAGTGGTCAGCTTTGTCAAATCATTCTGTCCAGTTAGATAAGTATACAGAAATAGCTACTGAACTGGACATTAACGGATTTTGATGAGAATTGTTTCACTGTGGCCAGGCACAGTGGCACTCGCCTGTAATCTCAGCAGCTTGGGAGGCTGAGGCAGGAGGATGGCAAATTTAAGATAAGCCTTGTCTTCAAGGCAAGACCCTGTCTCAAAAATAAAAAGTGTGGGAAATGAAGCGTGTAGATGTAGTGTGTCCCTAGACTCAGTCTGCAGTACCATAAAACAAAGAAGAATCCTTTCACTGGAACAGGATGGGACAAAAACTATACTAAAGTTTTACTGTGAAGGGGAGCAGAAAAATGATGCTGTAGCAGAAGGAGTGGTGTGACCGAGGGGATACTACTGTTCATTGTTTTGTTAGTGTTTACTTAGTAATATGAATGATCCAGTAGAGAGGGGGAGTTTGATGATGCAAGAAGGATTTACTTGAATATAATAAGGATTGACTTAAATTCATCTGTTTGAAGGGGCAAACAATTGTCTGGGTTGAAAGAGAGGGAGTAAAGAATTTTGTAAACAGACTGAAAACAAAATCCAAGGACATGGAATTTAAGAGAAAGCACAGTGTATTTAGAGATTGCCTAGCATTTAATTTGGCTAGAACAGAGTTTCCTTTTAAGTTAGGGACAAAGGAAGTGGTTGGCAAGGGTCAGATCAAGAAGAACTAATGTATTATCCACAGAGTTTAGAATTTTTGTGAACACGGATTCTTGTGAAGGATTTAAAAATGGGAAAGTAAAATTTTAAATTTTTATTTTTTATTAGATCATTATATTTATACAGTGTTTGATT
>PVKS010023046.1:0-32892 GCA_004027875.1 Aplodontia rufa
TGAAGGAGTCCAACATGGCAAACCCCACAATGAAGGATCCTGGGTGCCTGAGTTACCACTGGGAGAACAACCATTTCTAGGAGTGACCCATGCAGAAGAAAGACTGATTCAGACTGAGCTATGATGTAAATAAGAAGCACAATTTATTGTGATTAGCCACAAAGATTTGTCAGCTATGTGTTGTAGTAAGTAGCAGTCATATCCTGTAGAGTTCCCAGGAAAATTTAAGAGTGGTTTCCTCTATGTCTCATCAAATAGCTAGTTTGCAAAATCTTTTCTGCTCTTCAAATGATCAAAGAGATTATTATTAAAGAGGTCCCTAAAGGTGACACCACAAAACCTGCTGAAAATCCCCATATCTGTGTGAAGAATCAAGCCACTTCCTGAAATTCCAGACAGGTCCTCCTGGCTGCATGTAAGATCACGGAGTATCGGAAAGAATCAGTAAGTGACCAGAAGTCTGATGATACCTCTGGATGTGTTAGGGGCTCACACTCATCAGGGAAGGAAAGTGGGCTACACATATCAGTTCACTGGACAGGAGTTTTAGATGGTGGTCAAGGTTTGATGACTGTTAAGTGCATGGAAAGCCAGAGCAATGAATGCCCTAAGAGTTCCTGCAGAGAGCAGGGTTTGTATGCTCAAGACTTGTATCTTGCCACAAAAACCCAACAGGAGTGTTTTGGGTGTTTTTGTTTTGTTTTGTTTTGTTTTGTTAACATAGAAGGCTCTAAACTAGTTATATAAATCAAGTTGATTGAGATGCCTTGCTTTGAAACACTTACGGATCAGAATTTTGTTTTTACAAAGAAAGATCAGAGATTTTACAAAGAGAAATTCTAATATGTATGGTTTTTACTCAGCTAATTGAGAAAGAAGCAAAATTCAATTATATGAAAACTCTTTAGAAATAGGAGAGAAAGTGGGACCAAACTGTGAGCAATTCATCCAATTCGAGCATTTCCTTCACTCCCCCAATGAGATCTTGCAGCTGCATTTTTGCCACGTAGTGCTCAACTACGTAACCAAGCTCAAGCCAGGCTCAGTGTAGCAGATGTGACTACACCAGATCACCTCTATAAACTGGATTTAGGAAGTAGACTGGGACAGTTTCTCCCCAGCTGTAACTGAACAGGTTGGACACGTCATTTGACTCAGGTGTCTAACTGCAGTTGGGAGGTGTTAAAATGCAAAATAAAACAAAACAAAAATTCTCTGAAGAGCAAGGAAGATGAAAATGCATGATATTTTCACATCTATTTTCCTCCATGATTTGCTTATGACAAGATTTAAGGACATTTGCAAGGGAAGTCAAGAAATAAATTGCTTTTCTCCTTCTCCTCTTTGAAAAGTTAATTTCAATTTATGCTTTTTGATGAGGTCTGCAATAGTGTGCTTAAAGAAGAAAAGAACTTTTCTTCCTGAGCCATGGGACTTAAACTTCTTTTTTTTTAAATGGCAGTCTACTCAGTGACAGCTTATTATTAGACCTTTTTTTTAAATAAACTTTTACTAGAAAACACAGTGATAATGGTACTAAAACATTTGAGGAAAATTATACCTAAAAACTGTGCAATAGGGCATTCAGTGAGCATGTCAATATATATACACACGTACTTATGTATATGTGTATGTGTGTGTATTTCTACGTGTTTAAGTCTAATTGTGTGAAAACATGTCAAAAATATTCCTGATGAAAATATGTACACCTTATAGATTATTTTGTTAACTAACAAATTAAATTAATAATAGTGAATATGAACTAAGACCTATTTGTGTCTAACAAGCAATTATAGTGTTGCCATATATTTACAGGGATACTGGGCTTCTTAGTAAAATACCAAATTAAAGTCCATTATACATTCCAGTGTTGCACTGATGGCAGTTTATGACACTAGAAGTTAATGTTCCTTAATAATTTACAAAAGTTGATTGCTATTAAATAACTCTCAGTTATCTGCAAAAATTAAGTCTATGGAGTTGTGTGCGTCATTTGCCTCTTAAAGATCTGGTCCTTTTCTCAGCCCAAGTCACAGGCTGCTCAGCTGACAAGCCAGTGGGATGGGGGACAGCACTTCCACAATTGACCCTGATGAGAACACAACCTTGCCCTCCATCAACCAGGATCAAATCTTCTAGGGATGCAAGAGAGGCAAAAGGTCAGTATCATATTTATTGAAGAAATGGATGAGAAGCTACAGATGGAGCTTTATACTTATAGTTCAGGAAGATTATATTTTCTAGTCATCCACAATATTAGAATCCTAAACCTCAAATTTTTCTCTCCTAATTACTTCTTTAGTGGTAGTGAGGAGAATTTAACAGCTCAGGGAATGGGAGCTGGGTTCTGCAGTTACACTGCAAAAGCCAATGCTAGCTTTTCTACTTCTTAGCTGTATGATCCCAGATAATTACTAAACCCTTCTAGATTTTAATATCCTCAGCTGTAAAATGGGAGTGATGATAATAGTTTTATCCATAGGGTTCTTATGAGGATTAAGTTATACAGACCAGTGTCGGTAAACTATGGACTAGGGACCAAACCCTGCCCACCTGGTTTTGTAAATGAAATTCTACGGGAGCCCAGTCACATCCGTTCATTGTCTTGTCCATGCTGCCTTCACATAACGGGAGGGTTAGGTGGTCCTGACAAGGAAAGCATCACTCACAAAGCCTGAAATGTTCACCAAATGGCTTTGTACAAAACAGAAACAACAACAAAACCCAGCCCTGGTACAATCCACGCACATTATTTTGCATAACTCCTAGCATGTAAACATTTAGCTGTAGTTTTCAATTTAGGGTTTTGGATTTTGAAATTTACAAAGACTAACTTGTAAATTGTAAGGAACTTTGAAGCAGAACAATTAAAAATGAAGACAAAATGCTGGCACCGGATCTTCAGAATACTTGGTTTTAAGGAAAATTTACCTTGACATATAAACCCACAAAATCATTCAAACAGAGCTGCTTTGATTGAAGCCATGATGAGAGGCCTGGAAAAACTCTATAGATCATGTGTTCACAGTCCTATATGACTCTGTCAAGCATGCAAATTAATTGAAAACATGGCTTTTTCTTTGCTTCTCATGGGACTTTTTATTGTCATCTATTTCTCTAGTAAGTTACAAAGCATCTAATAGCCACCATTTATGGTGTCTCTCTTTGAGTAAGTAGGGATATACGGATCATCCTCAGATCACTCTGGCTTCTTGAAGCTTTACTCTTACCTATAGAATATCCTCCATGCATTTCTAAAAGCATCACTTTGCAGAAAAAAAGAGATGGGCAGGTGTAGCACTTGTTTGAAAATACTTGAGAGGGGACTCAGAGGGAAACTTTGACATCCAGGTAGAAATCTTTCTTCTGCACAGTCTTACGGTTGCCTCTCTTATTCCAAGCCAAGTCAGCACTAGTAGAAGATTCAGAGGAAGGCAAGTCACCCCAAAGGCCAGCAAAACATTCCCAGGTTGAAAGGACCCAGGAAACATTGACTGAAAGGCCATTCTTCAAAGCCGTTGGCAAATGACATTTACTCCATCCTGAACAATGCACCTGCTCTGCTGGCAGAATGTGCAAGCTGATGAGGCAGCTGACAAAGTGAAGCCGTCTGCAAGAACACGATGTTTCTGTGGTGTTCGGAACACTGACTTCAGCCGGGTAAGTCTAAACTGCTTCTCCTGTATCAAGAATTGCCTGCTGCTCATTTTATTTATGCCAATGTCAGGTTCCTCATGCTGCATACTATGATGCATTTACTCCCAGACTGAATCATGATTTAAAATGAGGATGAGATCTTGCAGGCTAGGAATTTGGACAAGAGCACATTAATGAACAAATAGATGTGAAACCCTTTCATAGAGTGAAAGGATGCTGAAAGGAAAATTATCTGATCTGTCACTGTGGTAGGCAGACTTCCAAGGTGACTCTCAAGCCTTCCAGGTCTGGATGTAGGCACCTCTCTCCCATTTATTCAATGAACACTAATCTAGGCACCACGAGAAGGGGACTGTGTTGTTCCAATTAACGTCTCAAGTCAGTTGACCTTAAAATATGGTGACTACCAGGGTGGCCATGACCTAATCACATGAGCCCTTTAAAAACAGAGAATTTCTACTGCTGGCCACAGAGTAAGTCACGGATCAGAGGCACCAGAGAGAGTCTGATAAGTCACTGCTGGCTTGATGTTAATGGGGGGACACATAACAAGGAATGCATGTAGCCTCTGGGAACTGATGATGTCCCTGGCTTACGGTCTCAAGGAAGTAGAGAACTCAATACTACAACCTCAGGAACTGAAGAAATGATTTCTCCTTGGATCTTCCAGAGGAGACAACCTGGCTGACATCTTTAATTTAGCCTGTGCTACCCAGCTGTGCTGTGCCAGATTTTAATCTACAGAACTGTGATCTAACAAATGGGAGTTGCTCCAAAGTTGCTTAGTTGGTGGTCATTTATAATGCTGTAATAGAAAACTATTTAACCTCACCCTTCTGTCTTCCTCTCCCTGATCCATGGGTACACTGCTTTGTTTTGTTGGGCATATCCTTGAATTTGGATGTGTCCTAAGAAAACTATGTACAAAGCATGTACTCTTATTTTGTATACCACATTTAATGTACATCAATATGTTGTTCCATAGATGCCACACTATTTATCAGCTCTTTAGAAATGATGTTAACATCTATTCATCTGCTGTGGGTATATTTACTGAGTTTCTTCTAACTGTAGTACAGTATGCATTCCTTCTGTTTTTACTTGTGAATTTTCCTAACTTGATCCTCATTTTCCTATACCAAAATTAGCACTGATAAGCTTGACTCATCTATGTTTCTTCATGAACCTATCTGAAAAATTTTCCAGGATATATACCCAGGAAAAGGACAATTAGGTTACAGGTTATATGAATATTAAATTTAATTGTCTAACTCCAAGACTTGTCTCTCAAATGGTCACACCAAGCTACTCCCTGGAACTGTAAGGGTTCCTAATTTCTATCTCTACCAAGGTTTGACATTACTAACTTTTTAGTCTTTGTCAATCTCCCAAGTACAAAGTGGTATCTAGTTCTTTTAATTTGTATTACTATGAAACAATGAGCTTGAATATTCATATATTTATTAACCATTTGGGGTTTCCTTTTACAAACTGTTTACTCATATACTCTGTCAATTTTTCTACTAGATTTCCCTCTTTTTTTTTATTGATTCCTGGAAAGTCCATATATTCTTTATATACCATACCATACCCATCCTGATATTTTTCTGTTAACTCTGAAATCCTTAATTTTATATAATCCATTCTTCAATGTTCTGTTCTATAGTTTGTTCTTTATTGAAATATTTATTAAGAAATATTTTCCTATCAAGTCACTGAAACATAATCTTACACGTTCTTCTATTGGCTTTATATCTTCACATTCCTCAGAGATGTCCTTATTTTTGTCTAGGATCCACATTTATAAAAGACCCTCTGCTATTTTTTCTCCATATTGTGAGATAGTTTCCTGAACATGAGTTGCTCTAGAGACTTCCCTGGGTAACAGTCAGATGAGAAACATGGATGCAGGCGGGGCTGGAAGGCAAACAAATCCCACTATTCTCAGGCAGAGGACGAGATGCCGTGACTCAAGATCTTGGTGGTGGAGAAGAGGTAAAGGGAAAGGTCTGTGCCCGTGGATACCATCCTGAGCATCATCTTTGGCTCTGTATTTTAATTATTAATCCCTGATTTGCCTTCTTCCTTGAAGACTAGATCCCTTTCCAGTTGGAGGGCAGAAGAGAATGGGTCATGCTGACATGTTCTATGGAAGCTCTAGTACATTATCAGCTGCCATTAACCGCACCGCTCTGCATGTTTTCCACTCCAGCACATGCCCACTCCATCTTAATCTCTTTTTCATTATAAAGCTGATGAGGATAATCAAGATAAACACAGTCCAAAGGTGGGACAGGAACCAACGGAAAGGCTTATGCTCCAGAGCCATGCCTCCCTCCGCAGACACTCCTTGAGTCTACAGCCCAAGGAATGCGTCTGGGACCTGCTGCAGGAGTGAGTGGTAGAGATGTGGCATCCTGGCCTACGTGATTAGCAGCACTTGGAGTGAATATGATCTTTCACTGCGTGCCTTAAACTTACAACTCTTTTTTAAATCTTAGCTGGAAGGTTTTCTATTCCTTTTCTAACCCAGACAGGACCTTCCCTCCCCACTGTTTCAAAGCAGCACACAACAGCTGCCTGCCATGATGGCTGCCTTGGACTCATAATTAAGCCTGGAAGTTCAGAAATGATTTCCCAGAGACTGTGTAAGAAGGAAGAGTGGCCATTGGCCTTTGGGTTGCCCCTGCCTTTTTTTTTTTTTAACTCCCACGGGTCTTAATAATTAATTCCTCTTCAGGAATGCTGTTCCATGAACTTCTCTGTTCCCTGGGACTTACTCACTGTGAATAGTTTCCCTTTAGAGCCAAGAGCAGATTCCCTTGAACTAAGCAGCTACGGTCAGCACGTTCAAAGCCTCCCTTGAAAACAGCCCTTTCCAGTCCTTCTTCAATGTCAACAAGCTTTCCTCAATTCTCGAAGAATTCACCCTCTCTTATACTGAGGAATACTTTTGGCCCCTGTGGTGGAAAACCCAGGTCCTTTCAGTGAGGACAAAATACACAAGGCAGTTCAGTGACACTGAGACAGCCCTCTCCAAGACCTCCTTGGACAACCTGTGCCTCTCATTCCAGGAAATGTCAGAACTCCAAACCCTAACTTAGCAAGGATGGAAGGCAAAACGACTCAGACTGGAGGAGAAGTCAAGGTTACAGGTGAAATTCAGGGCAAGGATGAGGCAGTCATCTCTGATCACCCTGTAGGAATGGGGCTCTGATGTATTAAAGAAGAGAGGAGGGACAACTTTGGGGGGAAATGGAAGATTTATAAGGATGGTGAAATGGTCCAGTGAGGGCTGCTAAGATCTGAGGTGCAGCCAGATCCCCTGGGAGGACAGAGAGAAGAAATGATGGGAAGGAATGAATAGCAGAAAGAGGCTCGGACAACTGGAACACAAATTTGATGCATGTGTCATTTTACACAAGGCTCGATTGCATAAGTAGGCTTAGATTCAATAGAGAATATAATGAGAAAATGGTCAGCTTACCCAGAAAGCAAGTGATCGACATGCAACAGAAAAATGATCTGGGGACAGGGAGTCCTAACAATTTGAAAGCCATTGTTCAAGAATTCTGCCTATTTTTTCCAGTTTGTAAAAAGTCTGTACTATGACTTTTGGCAGTGGCCAATTTGATGACTTTTATCTGATTTAATTGCATGCATTTGCTACAGACTCTTAATTTATGAAATACACACTCATGCACAAATACACACAATTTGATATGGCACATACAGAAGCAGAGTGGAAAATGTGCAAGAATAATAAGAGAAAACAATACAGAACATTTACTATGTTCCAGACGCTCTTCCAAGCATGTAATACATATTAACTCACTGAATCCACAGCCTATAAAATGGCTAGTATCCATAGCTCTCTATTGGAGATGAAATCATTGAGGCATAGAGAGATTAAAGAATTTATCCAAGACCATGCAAGCAAAGGATGGCAGAAGAGCTTGTGTGACCTGGACTCTAATCTGGACATTCTGACTCCAGATTCATCACTCTACCATTACCCTGCCTCTGAAGTGATGGTGGTCCACCTGCCCAGCAAAATTCAACAGTGACTCTAAGTCTAGCTCTCCCGTGAAAGGTCCTCACTAATTAGCCCCAACAGCCATCTAGCTACTAAAGACAAATATTTTTCTTGGCTTATTGCATTTTAAGTACTAATAGCAGAAGATGTGTCTTCGTTTCAAATCAAAGAACCCTACTTTCATCCTCTGGTTGGTCCACACCCTGCATGATTCTTACTCCTAAAACCACATGATAGGGGCTGGAGTGCTGGCTTGGAAGTTACAGTGCTTGCCTGGCATGCACGAGTACATGGGTTCAAACCCCAGCACCCACGTACACAACCAAGTGTCAGAACAATGAAAGCCATGTGGAAAACTCAATAAAAATTGATTCTCTCTATCTCTCTTTCACTGCCCTTCTCTCTTCTAAATAAATAAATAAGTAAATGTAAAACAAAAACCATGTGATAGGGGCTGGAGCAGTGGCTCAACATGCACAAGTACACAAGTTCAAACCCCAGCATCAAGTACACAACGAAGTCTCAAAGCAACGAAAGCCGCATGAAAAACTAAATAAAAATTGTTTCTCTCTCTTTCTCTCTCTCTCTACCTCTCACTGTCCTTCTCTCTTAGGAAAAAAAATGTAACAGATAGCACTCCCAGGAGAAGACCTGGGTGCAAACCACACTTATAGTGCTGTTTAATGACTGAAAGAATGAGGTGAAATGAAGCCGATCTCCTAATTATCTCCTTTTTATTTTGGTTGCTTTTTGTAATTATTATTCCTCCTACCTTCACAGGAAACAAAATACATTGCCATGATAAATAATCAACTCTCCAACATTAAAATTCCAAATGGCAGAGACAGTCATGAAAGTTCAGCTATACAGCCAAGGCCACTGACCAAGCTGGAGGAGGCCACTGTCCTCCCAAGGACCTCCTGACACAATGGGAGAGTTCTGTCAGAATGACGAAACCAGGAGAGCAGCCCTTAGGAGACAAGGACTCACAGGATCCCTGCAAGGTGCTGGTACCAAGCACAATTCTTCCCCTTCTGTGGGAGGCAGTGTTTTCTGTGGATTTCAGGTTCGTAGTTCAGATGATAACTAAGTCTGTCATTCCTGACAGTTCTAAAACAATTTGGCAGATACAAAAGGAAGAAGTGGTAACAGCACTTGCAGTTTGCTTTCCAAAGGCAAAATCTGGGACTCTGTGGGAAGGTATCAGTGTTGGCAATTGGAGTGATTAAACAGGAAAAGGGTTTTTATTCATTTCTAAGTTGTGATTCTGATTCATTGCTTGAACTTCTTTAAAGTCTGCCAACTTATCATGCCTGTTTCCTCATCAGCACTATCAGAACTGTTCCTGATTATTTGTTTTGCAAGGAGAGTAAAAATAAATTAATAAATAGCATTTTATGAGGCACTATATCTATTTAAAGTTATGATATGGAAAACAAAGCTATCAAGGTAATTAGAATTTTCTCAAATACGTAGTAGAAATGCCTCTTCTTGTAAGCAGGTTTAAATTGATTTCCATTCAACTGATGTGCAGGCAGACACGTTAGGGATTAAAAGCTCTTCAGTGGACATCACGTGTACAATTTCTACTGCTTGATGGGATGCACACTTAGGAAGAATTTCCACTCAGCACTGGAGCAGTGGCACAGCTTGGTTTGGGGACCCTGTCACAACATTGGTACATTTGAAATGATAGTAACCAAAGAGTTGGATTCCCTCTTCTTTAACACTTTGCCTACATTATATCATAGATACAAGGCCCATTCTTTCTGATTTTCACATGTGTACTCCAAACAACCATGGGAGGCAGAGACCAGATTGAAAACAAAGGAAAAATGAACAAATTGGTTCTTTCCTATACTTGGAGCTTAATTTTAAAAATTTCAATCAATATAGTCCCTCTTATTGCACAGATTTCAGGAATACTATTATATCTCTCTAACAATTGATCTCCCAGGAATGCAAGTGAGTAAATCATCATGAAATAAAAGTAGAAGGTGGGACTGCTTCCATTATTCCATAAAGGCACAGGAGAATTAGCGTGAGATGACACAGACGAATGCCCAGGGTGCTGGTGTGATGGTCAGGGTGGGGAGAGAAGGGGCACAGAAATAAATTCCTGTTCCATTTCTAGTTAGTTTCAAGTACAATGCATACTGCAGAGCAAGACTTCGCTTTTTCAGTTTGTAAGTTGCTACGCAATTTGGCTTCCTTGGACTTCAGCTCAAAAGACCAACTTCTGACAGGCATTTCTGATTTGTGACTGGGGAGCCACATAGCAAAAACACAAAGTTACAGTCATTGCAACATGAATTCTCAATAGCAGCCTCTACAGAGGAGCTCAGGGATGTTATTGTCAACATCTTCTCTGTTTCTTTCCAGAAAAAAAGAGGTATTTATTTTCACCTTTCAAAGACTTATCCAAAGTTTTTGTGTCTCTGAAATACTGTCCCAAGAAGGCATTAGACAAAATATCTCAAATGCAATTATTTGAATATTCAAAGTGCATTTGAATATACCTGTTAGCAATCAGGTGCCTTACCATGGAAAGTAGATTCCAGGAAGAGGATAAAAGTTGTCTCTACAATATCCTCTACCTGCAAACACTCCCCTATAGGAAGCCAAGTCTACAGAAACAGCTGAACAGATGGTGATGAGGCCTTCGATCAAGATTTTTGAAGCCAGAATAATATCTATACAAAACTGAATGAGAGGGAAATTCTTATGATAGGATTGTGAATAAAAAAATAGGAATCAAAACTATCCAAATAAATGATGTAAACCATAATGATCACATGGAAGAAAAAATGGAACTGTGTTAGTTTGCTCACACTGCCAAAACAAAGTACCACAGACTGGAGAGCTTAAATAATAAAAATGCATTGTATCACGGTTGTCGAGGCTGAAGGTCTTAGCTCAAAGTGTAGGCAGGGCTGGTTACTGAGAATTTGGCAAGGAAAGCTCTGATTCAGTCTCTCCCTTTGGCTTGTAGATGGTTGTCGTATCCCTGTGTCTAACATCATCTTCCCTCTGTATTAGTCTGTGTCCAAATTTCCTCTTCTTGTAGGACACCAGCCTTGTTCCATTATGGCCTCATTTTAACTTAATTACCCTAAAGTACCTATCTCCAAATCCAGTCCCATTCTGAGATAATGGGAGTTAGAACTTCAACATAATTTTTTTAATAAAGAAAGAGGGGACAGTGAGAGAGAGACAGAGAGAGAGAGAGAGAGAGAGAGAATAAATTTTTATTTAGTTTTTCACATGGCTTTCGTTGCTCTGAGACTTCGTTGTGTACGTGGTGCTGGGGTTTGAACTCACGTACTTGCACATGCCAGGCAAGGGTCGTAACCACTGAGCCACATAATTTTTGGAGCCTACAATTCAGACCATAACAGGAATTAAATACATAAATGTGTTTTTGTGTTAGAAGGAGGAGCAATGTTCATTTTTCTCTTTGGGATTTTTCAGTTTCAAATGCATTACAATAGGATGTGTTATTTTTACTTATAGGAAAAAAATTAAAGTTATTTTAAAACAAATTTTTACCATTCCTGAGAAACAGCACATGTTTCCTTCAAAGCCACATTCTTAGCAAATAAACTGCAGGGCTTGCATCAGGAATGGTCTGCTATTCAAGTGGGAACCCCTGACTGTATGGTTTACTCTTGAGAAGACCAGGGGCCAATGGAGGAATCAGGACACAGCCCATCTATCAAAGAGAGATCAGCTCCTCTTATCCAACCCCCATCCACACATACACATAACACTGCACTCAAGTTCCCTAGGCAGATATGAATTTAGGACAGAAGTCATTAGTTTCCTGGACAATTGGGACACTGTGTTCCAACTATGTCTGTATACACTGCTGTTGATCAAACGTGCTTCTTTCAATTATCTGCTGAAAAATACATAGTTAGATCACAAGTATAGGGCGTGAGGCCTTGCTGATAGGATCAGAAGACCAGACTGATTAGACCCACAAAATATCCTTGAAAACAATGAATTCTTAATGGTACTTTGGCAGAACAAGAAGCAGGAAAATCACCTACCCCTGGGGTAGAATTAGTAGATTATAAATATCAGTACTCGGCCCAAACCAGGAACAGTACTAAACTTTTGCCAGGTACTCTCCCTTCAATCCTCTGAATAACCTGCGAAGTCAGTTCTATTTTTTACAAAATAAAGAACAACATAACCAAAAAAGTTACATGCCCAATGTTACATAGTTCATAAGTGGCCCAGCTAGGATTAGAGTCCAAGTCCATCACAGCATCAGTTCCTAAGCACCCAGGACACTGAGCTCCACAATGGCAGGAGGCCATGCTCATTCCACTGTATCCCCAGTGTGGTCCATAGTATTGAATGAATAATGAAAAAGCAGCACCATATACCTTGACACCCAAGTTAACTCCATTTACTGAGAACCCACACTGCTAGGTAAAGACTTATCAAGTATTATCCCTGATCCTTACACTAACATTGCAAAATCACTGTCCTACACTTTCTAGGTTACCATAATTAAATACTATAAACTGGAAAGCTTATAAACAACAGAAATTTATTTCTCCTCATTTTGGAGGCTAGGCAGTCAAAAATAAAGGGATTGGTAGATTTAGTGTTTGGAAAGGCCCATCTCCTTATTCATAAATGGTGACCTCACATGAAGGAAGAGGCTAACTAGCGCTCCAAGTCTCTTTGAAAAGGCAGTAATCTCATTCATGAGGGTTTCACCCTCATGATCGAATCACCCACAGCACTCTCACCTTCCACATCATCTTTGAGGTAAGGATTTTATGATATGAATTGGGCAGAGAGACACCAAAATTCAGTCTATAGCAACTATTCTCCCTACTTCAGACTTGGAAATATGTGCAAGGTTCTCAATATTGGAAGACCCAGAGCAGTGTTAAGCTCTTCTGCCCTCATAGAATTGATAATCAAATTGAGGATGACATTATCCATTTGTCTGTTTATCTATCTGTCTGTCTATCTGGGTATTTTACACAAAGATCCAAATGACAAATGTGGGTGACATATGCTGCAGAAGCTCACCACAAATATTCCTGGTTTTGTTGCTTTCTTGAAGTCTATATCCTCAACTCGTTATCGCAAAGATTCCTTCAAGTGAAAAATCCAAGTGAATGTGAGCACTGAATCTGCAAACCATGTGGCCATGCCTACTGTGATTTGGTTGGATGGAGGGAAAAGGAAAGGGTGAAGGGTGTTCACCAGCCACAGGAAGACTCTGTCAGTAAAGAGGAGGGAATGGTGCCAGATTGGGGTGGCTTCAAAGGCCTCTGGCAGCACCCTCCATCCCTAGAGAATGTCCTTCCCCAAAAGTCAGACATTATCCAAAGGTGATTCACTCACCATGTTGGTTTCAGCCTTTTCCAAACATCTGCTTTTAAAATACAAATATTCAAGGGGCTAGAGCAGTGGCTCAGCAGTTAAAGCACTTCCCTGACATACACAAGGACCCAGGTTTGAATCCCAGCACCAGCACACAGCTAAAATGCAAATAGTCAAATGGGGTAACACATAAAATTTCTGGGAGAGAATAACAAAACTCAGCTATTCAACCTGGGAGGCTGGGAACAGATCCACCCACCTAATCTTCATTTAACATTAACTAGATTTTAAACATGAAGACCAAGAATAAACAGGACTGGAATCCTCTGTGAAAACACACACACACACACACACACACACACACACACACACTCCATTCTGTGTGAAGTCATGGGGAAGAAAGAAATAGAAGAGTGGGATAGGAAAGAGTGAAGCTGACAGAGAATGACCAAGAGGGCTTAGTAGAGTCTCAGAGGAGGTGATAAGTAAGGTTAAGACCTGAAGGACAAGAAGGAGTTGGATGCAGGTCAAAAACATTCTGGTCACTGCTGCTGCATGTTTGGAGTGGGAAAGCTTGGGACCAGCCAGGCCCGGGTGGCTGGAGCTGGGTAGGCTGGTGAGCAGAACAAGGCCAGAGTCTGCAGAGAGAGGTCAGGCCTGGGCCCTGCAGGAGTCCAAATTTTAACTGAGAACAATGCAAAGTTGCTGGAGTGGCTTAGGCACGCCAGACAAGACCCCATGCATATTTGCTGAATGACACTCTGGCTGTTCTACGTAGAAAGCCTCAAATGCAGTTAAAGATAGAGGTCTGGAGTAGAGTATGGGAGTGGATAGCGATGAAGGAAAGAATGACTTGAACTCTGGAGACTGAACCAACGGAAGAAGGGTAGACTGAGCTGGGATGATACATCAGAAGGAAGTCATCACGAACCCTGCTGGCTGCACCCACCCAAAGAAACAAATTCCTCTGGATGATGGACCACTTGAGTCCACCAAGAAATCTTGAAAAGCATCCATTTCTTGTAGGAATCTGACCCCATAGGGCAGGGATGCCTCTGTTTCCCACTGAATGGATCTGGGGGCTTCAGAGCACTTCACATGACCTTTCCAGCATCTGCCGTGGCTTTGCTGATTGGCGCCACTTGGGAAATATGATTACTGTGAAAGAAAGTTCAAAAGAATGTGTGAAATGTGACAATAACAAAACCAAGGCACTCAGTCAAGGACAGTGAATATCTGGATCCAATCACTGAGTTACTCTTCTAAAAATCAGAACACTGGTGAGAATTAATTACTCAAAGATAACTTATGTGTAACCTGTCACCAGAAAAACAGATTTCCTGTTGCATAAGATCTATCTTTCCCAAAACTCACTTTTAGAAACTTAAACCTGGAAGACAACAGAAAGCACAGAGTACAAAAATTATAATTTACAAGGAACATTAAGATGTCACAGCCAGTTTAAATCTGTTTTGTGGGTCAGCTAACATCTCTCACATTTTCGAAGTAAGAACACACATCCCCAGGGAAGTGCTTATCCAGAAACTCCCCCATGCTTCATGTGGACCCATATGGATGTTCAGCTTCCCTGAATAGCAATGTTTACCCAAATTCAGGGCATATGAAATCCTGGGTTCGTATTTCAAGAATTGAAAAGATGAAAGACATTCAATCCCAAACTATAGCAGCTGTTTAGTTTCCCAGCTTCCAACCAGATTCAGTGGAGTCAAAATTTAGAAAGAGGAAATTATAGTCTTAAAGAAGAGGGTGGAGAAACAGAGGGTAAGCAGCATAATAAACAAAAGGAATCCTGGAGTACAAAGGTACTGGAGCAGGAGGAAGGAGAGAGAAAAAAGCAGGTAGAAAGTGGAGAGGGAGGAGAAGGTGGAGAGAAAGTGAAGAGCAGAAGAGTTAAGGGGGGAATAAAGGAGAAGGGAGCGCTCACTGTATATAACCCCCTCTGTTATCAAGGCGCCTCCCAAACTTCTCTTCCTGGCTCTAATCTTCCTGGCTCTAATCGTCCCTGCTCTAACCTTCCGGGCTCTAACTTTCCCACAGGCACAAGCATACACCCAATGACCTACTTTCATCACTGTCCTTGGGGCAGAGAACCAAACAGCATCTGCCCTCTGCTCCTAACTACCCCAACCCCCATGAAAATCCCCTATTAATACCCTTGTACTCCTGCAATAAATGGTCTCAGTGCGCCGGATTATTCCTTTCACTGTACAATAAGGAAGGTCATTTTCTAAGAGCAAATGTGACTCTAAGCTGGACAATTGACAAAAACACTTGGAAACCATTATACAGTCACAGCCACAGTTCCTTCTCTGCAAGAAACAGGGATTCAAATGACTTGACTGACATTAACCCGAGGTGCTACTTCACCTCTGTGTCCAACTTCCCTTTGTGCAGCTTTCTCGTTTATGTAAAATGGATCTCCTAAAACAGGTCTTCTGAAACCTTACCTTTCAAAAAGAGGCAGCACATTATCTAGGGGATACACAGATATGCGCAGGGGATGGGAGAAGGAGAGAGAGGGATGATAGGGAGGGATGGGGGGAATCAATAATGTAGCTTTCTCTTTACTCCCCAGAGAAGCCAAGTAACACTTAATCATTTAATTCTGGAAAATCCACAATCATATGTATATTTTATATAGAGGGGGGAGGGAAAGAGACATTTATATCTGTTATATGGGGGAATATAGATAAGTCAAGAGCCTGGGGTGTGGGTGATGTGGGGTGATTCTGGATTAGGATCAGGGACATATCATATTGTTACTACATATGCATTTATGACTACAGCAACACAGCTCCTCAATGAAAATTTTTAAAAAGAGACAGAACAGTGTTGAGTTCAAGACCACAGGAACGGGCTGGGAGGTCAGCTCCTTCACTCTCCTCTCCCTTTTAAGAAGTCCCTTGACCTGTGTTGCCTCAGTTTCCTTGTCTAGAAATAGCAGGAAATGATATCTGTGCCATTGGGATCAAGCATGGATTTGGGAGTCATATGAAAGAGTGTAAGTGATGTGAGCTAATATCAGCAGACATCTTCGATGCCAAATTCCAGCTATAGGCTCATCAATAGACTGCAGGCTAGCCATAGTTTAGAGCAGATTTTTGCTGCCTGCTGCGCTGGACATTTCACTCCCATGCTAACTGGCATGTGCTCTGTCCATGTCTACACATTGCTGAGACCTGCTGAGTCGAGGTGCATTTCCATCTTTACGGGAGTTCATATGGATCTCCTCTCCCATTTGGATGTGTGGTGGCCCCTCTGGCTCTAGCATGGGAAGGGAACTAAGGAGAGGTTAGTCTTTTTTTTTAAGAATAAGCAGAATTTTCTTGGAGCAAGGAATGTCTGCAGAAAGACACTTGCTTTCTTCCCTAGCAATCTTTCGGTCAGGACCACAGGTTTCTTTCCTCAACTTGTTCCTCCTGATCACCATGACATTCCGTGCTTGACATCTCTTTAAGAGTTTCCTCTTGTACCTTGCCTTTCTGATTCACAATCTCTGCACACCTGGGAGCCAGGTTAATGCAACTAGATGACACCTCCCTCTAGTCTCCTCAGCCTCCTTTCAGTAATGCCATTATGATTTCTAGAACTAAAGCGTTAGGATTTTACTGTCTCTGGAGGTCTACCTTGAAAGGACCAGCAGGTGCCTGGAAATGTTAATCTGTAACTTACAAGACAAAGAAAAGATGTGAAGTGCTCTCTCTTCACCTTTTTAGTCGCTCCTTCATCTCTGTTGCCAGTCCCATTCTTCCTTTTATACAACTTTCAAAGGTGCTTCACTGAGAAATATGTTTCCAATCCTGAAGCTGAATCAGTGGTAAAACAGAATTTGCTTCAGGGATAAATTCTGCTTTAAGTGCAGTTGACAAAGAGAAGATGAAGAAGTGTAAGTCCCCACAATACAAAAGCTTTTTAGAGCAAAAGTTTAAAGTGGAATTGTCCACGTTGCAACTTTTAAACAGACATTCTATGCTGGAATTAGCACAGAGTTTCCTGAACACTCACACTGCTGCAAAAAAAAAAAAAGAAAAAGCCTATTGAGAAATCACCAGGGGCAGCTGGAAAAACACAGGGAAATGGTAGGCAGGCGCGGCGCCAGGTGTGGGGCAGCCTCAGCATCTGAGCCAGCTAACAGTTGGTGCAGAGGCCCTGCAGGTTAGTCACATAAGGACAGAAGACCCCGGGACACCAGAACAGCAGCCATCACACTGAGATCCAGGGTGATGGGGGGCATGAACACAAAGGCAGGAAGCTGAGGCTACTGCAGTTACAAAATCAGAGCCAGACTTGCTGGGCACCAAGAAACCCCAAGGTAGAGAGGTAGGATGCTAGTTAAGCCACCAGAGGGGCAAGGAATGTTTGAACTGGAAGGATCTCTAGTGATCCCCTGGATAAACACAGTGCCCTTTCCTCCCTTATCCTTCCCTTCCTGAACAGTTCAGTCCTAAGACTTCAAATAGACAATGAAATCTCAGCACCTGCCTGGGGGTGGGGTGGGAGGAGAGGTGGGGTGGATCTGGACAGAACCTCAGAGCCTCAGCAGACTGACATGTGGCTAGGAGGGATGGAAAGAGAAAAAACTAAAATGAATCCTGTCATATTAGACTGGAATTGAAGGTAACAGTGTAAATTTAAAATTTTCTCTACATGTAAACAGACACCCTAGCAACTCCAGACGTAGCCGTGTTGTGCCTTCATGCATTACGCATGCGTGCATCCACATTCCCTAGGCCGGTCCACCAAGAGGCCCTGGAACAGCAACACCCATAGCAATGAGGAACCACATGCCCAGGTCCTTGCCTCTGAACACTGCTCTCCATTAGGGGAATAAACAAGCTTCCCTGGAGAAATGGCTCTAGAGCCGGAAAGGTATGAGATGATCTTCCAATATCTTATAACTCTAGAAAGTAGAAAAGAACTTAAAAACCGATGGGGCAGGTTGAAAGGACACAGGAGCCAGACTGAAGCTGCTCCCACTAGACAAAATGAAATTACTTGAGCACCACTATAAATGATAAATGATACGTTACATCACAATCAATAACAATATGTACATGATAATCATTTGTATGAACACAAGTCCATATTAACATAAATAAATGAATGAATAAACTGAAAAATGGATAAGTCACAGAACGCTTACAAGGTATTTTCAAAATGTTTTTCCTGAAATACTGAATAATTAGAAAAAGACTATCTTCACCATGGGATGCAACATGTGACCTGGATCCCTTTTACTACAGCCTACATTATAAAACGGCAGAAGGTGAATGAGGTCCGCTTGGACGGCAGTCAGGACCGAGGCTCTTTCTGATGTGCTTTCTTTCCTTTCCAGAAGATGGTCCTTGTTTGTACGAAATCCACCCTCAATTATTCAGAGATGATGGGAGCATTGGGTGGGCAATTTATTCTCAAATAGTTCAGAAAACAGAAATTAAATTCTTAGTACTGGGCTGGAGTGGTGGCTCAGCAGTTACAGCGCTTGCCTGGCATGTGTGAGTACACTAGTTCAAACCCCAGCACCACGCACACAACAAAGTCTTAGAGCAATGACAGCCACATGAAAAACTAAATAAAATTGATTCTCTCTCTCACTGTCCCTCTCTCTTTAAAAAAAAATCTTAGTACTACACTTACTACACTAGCACCTTTTCTGTAAATTTGATATTTTCTTTAAAAACAAAACTTTTTTAAAAACCACATGTAAGAGGGTGTTGCTCAAGACTTGTTTCTTTCAGTGAATCCACTGAAATAAACACACAATATCATTTAAATAAATTTAACATCTTCCATTGCATTATGTGAAACCAAAAAGCCTGGTGCAAAATAGTACAAACCATATAATTACATTTAAATAAAATTTTCAAAAAGGCAAATCTAATTTTAGTGTCAGAAGTCAGGGTAGGGATTATGCTTGGCTGGTACCTGTAAGGGGAAATGATAATACCACAACAAGCTCTGTCATTTAAAATTTGTGTATATATTGAATTCTTCAGTATGAAATTTGGGGTCTGATCTCTTTCTCTTCACATTACATTTGTGGGATTTATCCATGTTTTTGCATGTGGCAGTAACTTTTATTTTATTCAATGCCGTCAAGCATTCCATTGTGTTAATATGTAAAAGTTTAGGCATCATCTTAATGATGTTTTTTTCTTCCAGGTGTGACTATGAATAACTTTGCTATAAACATTATTTTACATATTTTGTTGCAAGGATATATCAATTGTGTACAAGAGAAGATGCTACATCAAGGGGCATGTTTAAATGTAGTCTGCTATGCCAATTTCCCAACTTATTGACCCACTTTACATTCTCAATTTAAATAAAAGTTTTCAATTCATTTTTATTCCCAGTGTCATGTATATATCCAATATTAGAGGATGTTTCATGCATTTGCTGAACTGGATTAATCTGTTCCTAAAATAAAGAACCACTTAAACATCATCAGGCATTTAAAGCAACTCATGCTTCCCTCTGTTCTTCCATTCTCCAAATAAAACCAAATTTGGAAATGATGTCAACAGCCCAAAAAAGCTAGGGATACAACCGAGTTTTGTGACCTGTTATTTTCCTTCTCCTTTCTACTCATTTCTCTAAGTCCAGTTCAAATGATCATCTTCTAGGAAGATAGCCCTGCTTCAAGTCCCATGTTTCTCTTCCTGCTCTAAGAAGAACAATTATAAGCACCACAAATTTCCACAACTCAGAAGCGTATGTGTGAAGGTTTCACAGCTGGGCTTCGCATCACGATGAGAGAACAGGGGTGGTACAACCTATATTTCTGTGTCCTCTTATACTCTGTTAACAAGTGGAATATGAAGTGGGAACCCACTAATATGTCTCTTTTCATTTTTATTGATTTGTTTTATTTATACATAATATTAGGGTTCATTTTTACATAATTCTACAAACATGGGATATAATTTGCTCTAATTCAGTCCCCAGTACCTTTCCCTTCCCTCTCTTCCCTTCCCTCTTTACCTTTCTTAACTCTACTGATTTTTCCTCCATTTATTTATATATTTTTTTAATTAGTGTCTTTTGGATATATTCAAAGGTGAGATTCACTGCTATCCATACATGGACATAGGAAAGTTTAGTCAGATTTATTCCACCACCCTTCCCTTTTCCCATCTGTCCTCCCTCCCCCTCAATCCTCTTCTACTCCACTGATCTCTCTTCTATTTTCATGGAATCCCCACACACACACCTTGCTTTCCTTCCTTTCTTTTCTTTCCTTATATTGGTCTAGTTTCCATATACCAGAGAAACATTTGACCTTCGACTTTCTGGATATTATTTCATTTAGCGTGATCGTCTCCAGTTCCATCTACAATAAGGATGCCTTAATAGGTTCAGGAAGTTTTAGTGTAATTAAGGAAGTGTTTGTCCACTGAGACATGAAGGCTTTGGGACCCAACCATAGGACAATGGGTTCTACAAAAGATAAAACACAACTTCACTGCAGCTAGCTTCTTGGACCATCAGAGTCCACACTCCCAGGAGCAACACTGCCTCTTTCTTCTGAAGCCCTGGATTCACAGCAGCAGCTTATCTTGGTCATCTATGCCTGCTTGCTCTCTGCTCTCCCTCCTCTGCTACTCCTATAGGTAAAATGCCAGTTAACAGCTCTCTGATCAAGTTACAGAAATAGAAAGCAAGTGTCTGTGGAGGGGCTCAACGCTACAGCAGACCTCTCACACCGACCTCTGACATGAGCTCATAGCGAGGCTCTAATCCAGCACTAAGATGCTGGGAGAAGGGAAACCTGAAGGTGAAGAACTGAGCTAAAGGTACTGCTTCATAGCTATGTAAACCTGTCTTGCAGGCCTGGATCTGCCTACACCCATAAGTGGTTCTGCACATCCAGGCTCATGAGCAGCACTTTTGCTGAGGTCACATGTTGACTGTTCACAGACCAACTACCAGGTCACACCTAGCACGGTTACATCCAATGACCAGGTTCAGGATGACCCAACTGGGAACAGAGGGTGAGCATGGTAGTATGTTAGGCAGGTACACACCAAATCACACACATCTTGGAGAGACTCGGGTGAAGGTGCTATAGAGAACAAGCCACCTCTAATGGATGCTGTAGTACTTTGAAGATGAGTAGGATAGAAAACTGCATTTTCCAGAAGATCTATCTCAGTCAGCAAATAATTGTTTCCCAAAAGACTCTTTTCACATCTTTCTCTAAACAGGTGCTGCCAGATCTCTAGCCACCACAGAGTGGCTCAGTTCAGCCTGAATCCAGAAACTAAAGTAGCATTTATCAGTGCAGGGGGTCAACACAAGGGCCCAGGATGGACAGGAGGAACAGAGCAGCACAGTGTGTGAGGGATGGAGGGATTCCAGAAGCTTCCACCAATGTGAAATGTCAAAGAGAAGAATGATGTCTGTGCAGGATTTCAGGAAAATTTTTCTGCATGAAGTCTGCAAGGAAGCACATGTTCATATCATAAGTAATATTACTCTTCAATCCTGAGAAGTTAAGTGTGTTTCCTCTCATTGGGATGGATTTCAAAAACTGCACCTGAGGGAATCTCACTTTTTATACAGGTTTGTTATGTTGTTGGAATTGTTAAGATATATTCCCAATAGTTATCCTGATTGAATTTGAAGGAAAATGAAAGCAAACTCCTCTTGGCAGTAGTATTTTCTGTGTCTATCACCCAGTGCAATCACAAGTCTTAAGACTGAAAAAACAGAACTGTAAGGTCAGGCCGTGGAGAAGTGGAAGTTCTAGAAAACCTGTCTAGAACTTAGATTATTGGCTTGTGATATGCACACCTCCAAACTCCCCTCTAGAATCACTCACCAGCATCTCCAAAGGTAAAGTCCAAAACCCTTCATCAGGATTCCCTCAAAGGATTCCAAAGTATGGCCAGAGTTGGAAACCTTGTCTTGACTGCAAATCTAAGAGATTAAATGGGGTTGTCCAGAGTCTTGGGAGCTAGATAACATTGATTCTTAAAGGCAAGACAAAAGCTAACATGTAACAGATCTTCAAGACCATCAAGCTAAAACTTATATGGACTTCTAGACGATGTACATATGCATGTTAGTACATATGTTTACTTCTCTTGTCTGATATGAGTCTTTATCAAAGTCTGATATGCTATCACCAGCCACACATTCCCCTGAGCTCTAGATCACTGCTGTAATTATAGCCACAATTAGCAATTACCCACTGGCTATTTTTCAGGGACTTGAAAATCATGTTCAAAATTTTAAGCTATCATTTTCTCTACAAAACATGTTCTATCTTCAACATTTACTTTTTAAATAAGCCATTTACCATGCACCCAGTTGCAAAAGCAAGAAACACCCTTGGTTCTCCCTTCCTTCAGGACTTCCTCCACCTGTATCAATCGACCGCCAAGGCCTCCATACACCATCCCTACTACCTAACACCCCGGTCCAAACTATATTCATCTTTTATCTAGCCTAGGACAAAGCTACCTGCCTGGGCTCTCCAAACCTATATTCCCTTCCAATCACAACCAGAGAAGACATTTTTTGAGCAGGATGGAAAATATCAGAGATTAAACCCAGGGACTCTTAACCACTGAGCCACATTCTCAGCTCATTTTATTTTATTATTTTGAGACAGGGTTTTGCTAAGTTGCAGAGGTCAGCTATGAACATGCCATCCTCCTGCCTCAGTCTCCAGATCTGCTAGGATTACAGGCATGCACCACTGTACCTGGCCAGAGAAGATCCATTACGCAAGTCTATCACATCCCTGAAAACCCCCAGCCTTACTTCTAAGGCTTCCCATTGTTCTTAGAATATAGACCAGAGTCACATAAAGGGTCTACCAGGATTGCTATTGCCTGGCTCTAGTCTGCCTCACCAGCCCCAACTTCCACCATCCTTCCTCTTGCCCTCTGGTCTTTAGCCACACTAACTTTCTTCCATTTCCTTTAGAGGACTTCCTTTGCACCCTCCTCCCTCAGGGTCTGTGCCCAGTGTGCCAGAATGCTCTCTCCAGTCTGTCTCCAATTTGTCAAACATAGGATTAAAAAAATACTAAAGCAAAACAAAAAAAAATCACTTCTTCAGAAAAGCCCTCCCCAATCCCAATGTCATCATGTGTTCTGATGGACCCACATCACTTATCAACATCCTGATTACATATTGGCAATTGGCTATATAGTATCTTATACTGACAGGAGGGAGCAGTAACACCTCTTAATCTGAGGACCTTTATTACTGGTGGCAGCAAGATGCTGGCGGTTGCACTTCCTCATGCAAGCATTCACCATGGGGGGTTTCCGAGGTGGACATTTAGGAAATGCACAAGGCTCCCGGGGAGAATGGTCAGGGACCCTTCATTCTGCCTGACTGTTGAAGCCCATGCTGAATGTCCTTTGGCTGCAATTTCATGACCGGGTCCTCCGGTGTCACCAGGTTACAGCCCTGGTCTGGGGATCCCAAAGTACCTCATTTACCTGCACAACTTCTGTTCTCCAAGGAGACACTAAGGCTTGAAAAGTCCACAATCAGAATTCCCTTCCTTTATAAAGCTGAATAACATTCTGTATAATATTCTGCCTAAAATGAAGGAAATTCTGACACATCACAACATTAAAGAAACTTGAGGACATTATACCAAGTGAAATAAGCTACTCAGAAAAAAATGCAATATAAATCCACTTGTATCCAGTACCTAGAATAGACACATTTATAAATACAGAAAATACAACAGGGGTTCCTAGGAGATAAGGGGAGAGGAAAATGAATAATTGCTATTTAACAGGTACAAATTTTCAATTGGGGATGATCAAAAAGTCCTGGAGCTGGATGGTTGTACAACCAAGTGTATATACTTAATGTCAACTAACTTTACACTTAAAAATGATTCAAGTGGCAAATTACAAGGTAGTTAAAAAAATATAAAAATTTTTAATGAATATCTCAAGAGGATTAGCCAAGAAAGTAGTCCAGAGAAGGGCAGCTGAAGAGCTCTGGGAGGCAGAGGAGGTGGGAAGGTGTATGATTGCATAAAGCCTTTGTCATGTTTTGAAAATATATAGAACAGGGGCTGGAGCAGTGACTCGGTGGTACTGGCTTGCCTGGCATGCACAAGGACCTGGGTTTGAACCCCAGCACCACATAGACAAAGAACTGTCAAAGCAAAGAAAACCAGATGAAAAACTACAAAAAGTTGATTCTGCCTCTCTTTCTTTCTCTCTCTCTTAAGAAAAAAATTATTTTAAAAATATGTAGAACATGAATGTATTACCTGCAAAATATATATTATGAAGGGTAAAAATTTCAGTGGTTCTTGCTCTAAATAGATTAGGTTTTCCTTCCTTTGTTGTTTGTACCAAGCAGATTCTACCATGAGTTTGGCACTCACCCTTACCAAGGGCACATAATGGTTGAGAAGAACAGGACCTTCTGTGCCTTCAGGAGCCACCTGCATATCAGTGAGAGCAGGTAATGGGAGACCTCCTGACCCAGCATGCTGTGTAGCCTCAGGAGTCTCGGAGTTTCAGGCACTAATCAGCCGAAAGCTTCATGAGGATAATGGATCAACAGACCTCAGGACAAGCTGCCTGCAAAGACTTCTGGGAAGCTCTGTGGCTGTGTTTTTAGAGGGGGGTTCTTGAAGCAGCAGTGCTCTGTGTTTCATAAGCATTTCCCAGTATTCCTCACAAAGTGAAATAGGTGTTATTAGCCCCATTAAAATATCAGAGATAATTTGCCCAAAGTTACAAATATAATGACTGAGATCCAACTGACACACAGGAAAAGAGCACCACACGGGCACGTCTCACTGTGGACGTCTCTGGCATCTAAACGGCCTTTACATCGCAAGAACTGTTCCGAAGTCAGCATCACCCTCCTGCCACCACCCATTCCACAGCACAGACATGTTACAGTGGAAGCAGCCACGCCTGATGCAACTTGAGGTAGAACACTACTTTTTTGCTGTAACATTTTCAGTTTCAATTTTCAAAGAGCGGTTTTTATCCCCCCACAAATAAAACAAACAACAACGATAGACCAATTTTTGCACTCATCTCCACATAAGGGTATGTTCTCCATATAAATTCCTGAGTTCTATGGTAGCACAGAATAACTCAGTCTTGGGCTGGAGCAGTGGTTCAGTGGTTACAGCGCTTGCCTGGCATGCGCAAGTACGCGAGTTCAAACCCCAGCACCACAAACACAACGAAGTTTTGGGGCAACAGAAGCCACGTGAAAAACTAAATAAAAAATTATTTCTCTCTTTCTTTCTCGCTTTACTCAGTCTTCGTTTCACAGACAAGGAAGCCGGAACCTTGAGTATGAAGTGGCTTCCCTTTGAAGTCTGTGCTAGATAGGAACACTCCTACATAGCGCTTGGGTCTCCCAGTTCCAAGTCCAAAGCTTCCGAGCAACAAAATACCCTTCTTAAATATTAAGCTTAAACCAGTGGATTGGTCTAGAAACTTTTAAAAAAGGTAAGAAAAATCCTACTTATGAAACTTAATACTTCTTATTGAAACAATTAAATTAACAGAATTAACCAGTAAAGAATCACTTCCAGAAAAAAGATGTAAATCGTATACCAATATATCTCACATCCTTCCCTGCCAAGGAAACTATTATCACAACCTTCCAGACAGAACAGCCTACCCCCTCAGAAAGGAAACTGGATTGGGGCCCACTCTCCCACCCCATCCATCCTCCAAGTTCAGATGTCTCCTCTGCTCCAATGTAGTCTAAATAAATAATTATCCAGGATGCTTTTACGTCTTTCTCAGTAATCCCAACTGGTTCCATCTGTTTATTCTGCACTAGAGATTCAGATAAAACCCTTTTACGTGGACTTATCCTTTATTAGTTATCCCTTCCCCCTACTCTAAATACAGGAGCTGCAGCTCAGTGGAAAAGAATGTGTTGGTTTTTGAGTGTGTTCATTCTCATGCATGCACATGTGTGCACACACACACACCCCACAATCTGCTCCTTTTACTGCAATAAACTCTAACTTGTATGGAAGTGGTCCATTTCCAATCAAGCTAGGTAGAAGTTGAAAAAGAAATAAGAAGTTATTATTGACTGTCCCTAAGACTCACTTTAGCTAACAGCTCAAACTCCTATGTTTCTTCTACAAATATGCTTTTAAAAAAGAGCAAAAATAATTAAATCAAAACAAGATCAAGAAAGAAAGGAAAGCCAAAGGAAAGGCCCAGAAACTCACAACCAGGACAAAAAGCCAGTCTGTAGAAATAAGCTGAAAATACTGAAGGTATAGAAAGTGAAATTTTCATTTGCAAACTTCACAAAAGAATTAAAAGGCTTGCTAGAAGAAAGGATGGCTGCTTGGAAGAAAGATAGTGATATCTGATGACCCAGTAAGAGACTGTGGAAGTTGTCCACTTTAAAGCTGCGTGACTCATTCCTAAGCATCCAAGCAGAAATCAAACGAGGAACAAATTCCAGAGAAAAGTTTTCCATAAACAGAGAGGTGGGATGTCAGGGGAGGGTGGATCAGTAAAGGGAGGTTGGGAAATCAATGACATCAAATGGGACCACTTAGTATTAAATTTTCTATCTCTGATAACTTTGTGTCTCAAAATAGTCTAGTGTTCTCCCAGCCAATTTAACTGCAGAACTATGAAGGAATGTTTACATGGGAACCCGTAGTCTGAAGTGAGAGAAACTGGGTCTGGAATAAGGCATCAGTGTATGAAAGTCACTCTCTTAAATAAATGTCTGAAATATCTCAAGGAGAGAAATCAGCAAATCCAACACATACACCATTGGGGGAAACAAATTCAGAAGGCAGAAGGCAATGTTTGTGTGTGTGTGTGTGTGTGTGTTTGTTGAGAGAAAGTTTTTGTTTGATTATTTGAAAAGTCATAAAAGTAAATACCCAGGCAAAATCAATGAAGGCAGACGGGTCAGCTGTGTTGTTAACAAATGGTCCGCAGAGTCATGGGAAAAGAAACAGGCAAACCTCTACATCCACGATTCATCTGGTTGGGGATACAGAACTCAATAGAAGAAAGGTGACCACAGCCAGGGGCAAAGGCCATGTCTTCTGCTCATGTTGTCTGCTAGCAGTCCTGTCTATGTGCATTGTGTCTTCCTGGAGCAAAGAAGAAGACTGGCTTGTTTCACCAGTCTCCTTACACACCCAGACTTTGAGTACCACCTTGGAAAATTCCACACTTATGAACTCTTAAAGGAATACTTATCACATGAAGATGGCCTCGTTCTTAACTCAAACTTAATGTCAACAGGTCGGTTCCCTTGAAATGGGAATGAAAATGTCAACAATTCCAGCTGGCATTGTCTGTCCCAGCCTTCCTTAAACTAAGAAAAACTGTCTTTTCTGAACAGCTCAGATGAAGACTCCAAAACAGCCAAGCAAGTTATTGCTTGGCACACTCACCAGAAAGCTGAGAATTGAAGAACCTAGAGGGGCAGGGGAACCACAGCCATTCTGGTAATATTTGTCCACACCAAAGACATGGATTTGAACAAAAAGTAAACTCTGCCAAGAGGGCAGAAGGGCCAATGTAACCAATCTTATTTTTATTTCCAAGGCCCTGTGTATCTTCTAAGTCTTTTTCTGAATTACATTATCTAATATTCCTCTTTGACCTTCTACAGTTTGGGTATTAAATATCCCCCAAAGGCCCATGTGGTAAAGGCTTGGTGGCTAGTCCATGGAGCTATTGGAAGGAGGTAGAATCTTTAGGTGGTAGGATCTAGAGTGAGGTCATTGAGCACCTGTCCATGAAGATGTTGGGACCCTAGCCTCTTTGTCTGTCTGTCTGTCTCTCTAGCTTTCTCTCTCCTTCCTACACCATGAGGCAAGCAGCTTTGCTCCACTCCTCACCAAAGAAGGCCCAGAAACAACAGTCAAATGTCTGTGATCTGAAACCCGTGAGCCTAAATAAACTCTGGCTTCTTTTCAAGTCGTTTACCTCTGGCATTTGTCACAGTGATGGAAAGCCAAGACGTATCCCTTCACCCACCAGCACTGGTGACAATTGTAGCATCCTTCTCTGTCATTATCTGCTTCTATGTCTAAGCATCACCAGGTTTCTGGGCAAAATAATTTGCCCAAAGAATGAGATTCACAGAAGGGTAAAGTTAAATAGAATTAGTGTCTCTGAGTTTAGTGGGTCAATGTTTCTCAAGTTTTAATATACAAAAAAGCTGGATCAGATTTAGCAGATCAAGGGTAAGATCTGAGAATCTGCATTCATTTTTTTTTCTTTTTGTGTTACTGAAGCTTGGACCCAGTGGTGCTCTAACTAAACTATACTCCTACCCTTTTTATATTTGTATTTTGAGGCAGAGTCTTCCTGAGTTACTCAGGTTGGCCTCAAACTTGTGATCCTTCTGCCTCAGCATGCCAAGTTACTTGAGAATGTAGGCCATGTGCCACACTATCTGGCTGAAAACCTGCATTTCCTACAACTGGTGCCCATCATTCTGGACATCACAAGAATCCAGTTTGTCCAAAGCAATAAACCCAAAGAGGCCAAGTCTTGTCTAGGGTCACAGAATCAGTAAGTAATTGAATAAGGCCATGGGCTCAGCTCCTCAGACTCCCAAATCTAATGGAACTGCTTTGCATAAATTGTCTGGTTATAAACAAACCAGTTGTGTTATCCTGAAAAATCACCTCCAACAAGCAAAACACTTCTTTTTTCAGTTACAGAACATAGAACTCAGATATTCTGTTTCCCTATGTTTCAAGATCCTTATTAATACCTGTCAGTTAATGGAGACATTTTCAAAAGGATGTAGATCTCTCTAAAATTCAAGCTCTCTAGACCTATGATTCATGCTGGATAAAAAAGAATAAAAATATTAATGCATAAACATCTAGAGGGAGATTCTGGCCACCTAGTTTTCACATTCTGTAATAAAAACAGAAATGAGATACTGAGGATAGTCTCCAGAGCAGAAACATCTATTCAGGAACCATGTCTATGTGTTGCATTTGTGCCAAAGCCTAAGCCAAGTCATTAACCCTGTAATAGAGTATTTGGCCCCTTGCTGAACATAAAGCAGAGGTTCATTCCCCATTTTCTTTTAGCACCATCTCTGGGCTACAGGGAAGGCTCTGACTCGAGCCCAGCCAAAGGCAAAAAACCGATGCTGCTTCTGGAAGTATGGGTTACTCGGTTCCCCCTCCTACCTCCTGTACATCATGGTGGGACCCACAGAAAGAACCTGATGAAGTAAAAAGTAGGTAAAAAGACAAAGAGTGATGGAGGGGAAAACACAATCATATTTGTGAGCCTGCATCACAGAGCCTTCTCAGTGGGGAGAGGATTTTCCGCCAGCCAGAGGCCTGGTTTCAGAGTCTCATGTCTGAGTAAGCACAGGGCTGACCAGGCAACTCCAAAGGTCAGGGGTCAGGGAGAATTCCTCAGCCTGGAAGCAGAGTTAGGGGATAAACATAGCCCTCCCCCTGAGGAGGAAAAACAAACCCTTGACACAAAGGCATCCCACAACTCAGATGAGTGGCTTCTACAAAGAGGCCCTGACATTCAGATCAGGAAACAAGGCCTAAAGACTGAAGGGGCCAGTTTTCCCACACAGCTCTGCCAGCGAATTTCATTCCTCAGCTACATCACCACCCAGGCTGCAGCCAGAGTTCATGAACAAGAGTACAGAGAGTTGCACTAGTTGTGTATATGGAAAATGAGCCAATAGGAATTTCTATCTGCCAAGAACTGAATTGCACTTGAGGGACTAATGTGGCCTGAAGCACTTCCCTCCCCAAATAGAAGCACAGATTCTTAACTCTAACTAACCCTCACTTGTAGCACTCACACAGCAAAGCACAAGAAATGTCTAAACCTTGAATTTCTGGGAGCTAGCATCTAACAAAATTTAAAGAATTTAAATTACTGTAACAGCATATCCTTGGATTAAACAAGAGCTTGCTGGTTAAAAGCTAGAAGACTAAACCAGAGTTCCATGGTGACCTGCATCCTAAGAGAAGGAGGATTAAATTTATTTCTAGTAGATATTCCATTTGTTCTAGTGTCAAAAATAACAGTCCTCTTCATCTCAGTGCAGAGGTGGCGAGACAAAGAAACGCAGGGTGGACGTCACATGTGGCTGCTGAGGATGCATTTCAGCAGAAGTGTGCCTCAGAAGTTTTGGATGTTTGTACGGAAAAAATGTTTTTCTCTACATGAATTCATAAGATGTGTGCCCTTATGTAACAGCTCAAGCACTCGTTTCCTGGAGATCTAAAGTAAGTGGCCTAATGTTTCAGGAAATAGACACAGACTTGCTTCTTTTCTTGAATCAAGGGAGTATTGGTGGAAGAGGACCTGATGAGGACTTGCTGTACCTCAAGAGTAAAGGATCTACTGATTATTGCATGCACACACACACACACACACACACACCCCTCTTCACACAGCTATGCAACACTGAATAAATAAGGCTTTGGGAAACATGATGGCAATGGACTATTGCGTCCTCAGGTGATTGTCATCAGGGGCCACAAAGTTAGGACAAAGTCTCTGAATATGTGGGCTTAGGGCTCCTATAGTCACTAACTTTTGTGTAAATTGCAAGCAGACACACAAGGGAGGCAGATGAAATTTTTAAAGGTGCCCCCTCCAGACAGAGGAACTTTAAAAGGCGCTTTATCAAAAACAACAAACTGTGAAAAGGTACACTATTTCAGGCAAATGAATGAAGAAAAGGCCTCTTTTTCTCCTGTAGCCAGGAATGGTTTCCGTCCTGAGTCATGTCTTGGTTCAGCTGGCAGAGCCTGAGTTCAATTTCAGCCCCCACTGGCCCTTTGGTGAAGCTCAAGGTGCAGAGCCATGGGTTGGGGCTTCCCATGAAGCAAGTAGATATTCCTTGAAAGAAACCAGTACTGGAAAGAAGAACTAGAAACAAAAATGGTCTGATATGGGAATGGATGGATGAGTGAATGGATAAAAGAATGGATGAATGGGTGGATACACAGACAGAGGGACATTTCCTCCCTTCTCAGAGACCTCATGAGTGGGCCCAGGACTCATCAGAGAAACTAGAACTCACCAGCTCTCCTTCCCACCAAATTTAGGTTGTTATTTGCATTATATTTTCCTTCTCAATATGTATAAATTTTTTTTAAAAATCTTGCTGAAAATTATAGTTTGGACTGTGACATGGGGAAAAGGCTCAGCATTGCAAAGGTGCTAGCAGGGTCTTCTTCTGAAAGTCACAGGAAGGTGGCAGCCACAGTTATCCTTGGAATGATGAACTGAAGAAGGCCATTCAGCAGATGCAACATTATGGTGCCATGATGAGGACCAAGTGCACAGGAGCCCATCAAAAGTGGCTCAGGGACCAGAGGGCATTGTGACAGTCAGCATGTGGGTGTTAAGCCAGGGGTTAGGCAGCTGAGGAAATGTAGCCTCCTTTTCAGACCACAAAGGTCTATGAGAGCCTGGAGCAGTATAAAGGTTCATCATTCAACCAGTATTTACTAAACGCTATGGAACATAGTTAAACCTGCGAACAAAACCTGGAGAAGGAAAGAAAAGTTAAATTAAGTGAAAATTAACAACAAAAGAAAAGAAAACCCCACTCAGATCCTATAAATTCTTTTAAAAGACAAAATAGGCAGGGTGGAGAAATCTACTTTCTTTTGACTAGCCAGGGAAGATCTTAAGCTGGGATCAAAAGACAAGGAGCAGCTATGTGGATGTCTGAGGGAAGAGCGTCCCAGGCAGAGTATCACATGGGCTCTGATACTGGAGTGTATTTGGTACATCTGAGAAGCAAAGGAAAGGTCGGAGCGTCTGGAGTATGAAGCAGGAGCAAAAAGTTATCAGGACAGACTGTGGTGGTGGGCAGTACCAGATCAGAAGTTGCCCTGTGAGCCAGGACAAGACTTCAGATTTGATCCTGCATCGATGGGCAACCAGCACAAGGGTGCAGAAGAGAGGCACTGCTTTAGAAACACCAGCCTGGCCACGTGGAAAATGGCTTATAAGAAATGAGGAAAAGAGGCTGGGAGATGGGTGCAGGTCCAAATGAGGGAAGATGGTAACAAGGGTTAGGACAGGGTTTCTCAGCTGCGACACTACTGACAGTTTGGACCTTACAATCCTCGGTTGTGGAGAGCTGTTATGTGCACTGGAGGAAGCTTGGCAGCACCCCTGGTCTCCACTAACCCCATGGCAGAAGCAGGCTCTTCCCATCCAGTTCTGACAATCAAAAATGTCTCCCGATATTGCCACCATCCTCTATGCAAAGTAGTAGCTGTGCAGATGACAGGAGTGGGCAGTTCTGGATGTATTTTGAAAATAGAATGGACACAATTTACTGAAAAGAATAGATACAGAATATGAGGAAGGACAAGTTGATGAAAAATAATTCCAGGGGCTTTGAGTTGGGCAATTGGAAGAATGAAGCTGACATGTATGGAGATGGGAAGGACCAAAGGAGGAGAGATCTAGATGTTGCTTTGACCAGATGAGATTTGAGATTCTCTTTAAGCATCCAGGTGGAAAGTGCTGAAGATTTAAGAAGTTAGATGTGTAAATTTGAGAGTTATTTACATAGATCAATATAGAGACAGGATAGACATTAAAAATAGATGATAAATATGATGTAGACAACTAGATGGCTAAAAATAGATAAATGATTAATTAAAAGACAGATTGATTGATTCATTGATTGGGGACTCTTGGAGGTTACTGCAAATGAAAGCCCAGAACACTCTAGTAGCTAAGTGTATGGGAAGGAACAAAGGATCCTGAGACTGAACTCTAATGCAAGTTGGAGAAAACCCATGATAATATGTCATCACTTAGGCAAAGAGAAAATATATTTCAAGT
>PVKS010023047.1:0-32878 GCA_004027875.1 Aplodontia rufa
AAAAAAAAAAAAAAGAAAGAAAAAAGAAGCAAAACCAATCCATAGAAACTGGTGGATCCTTTTCAGAGAGTAATCGGTTGTTACCTGGACTCTAGGGAATAAATCCGCAAGAGATTTATTTATTTATTTATTTAATCCACTTTGGAGGCACAGAGAAAAACTGTTTTTAACACGCAATTTAACAAAGGTAGACGGTATGGGTCTCAGGCTCCCCTAGATACTGACCCTTGGTAAGGGCCACCCTCGGTGAAGTCTGGGATTGGGAGAGGACAACTTCACAAAGACGGCAGCTTTTACAAGCTCTGCAGCCTCTCCTCCCTGAAGGCCACCCCAGCAAAGCCTTGGCAAGCTCCTTCAGACAGCAGCCACTTCACAGGAGGGATAGTCACAGGGAGCCCATGGCCATGAAGCCCAGAAAATGGGAAGCTGGGGTGGAAAGTGCAGCATACATACCCAGCAACTGCCTGGCGACAGCAAGTCCACATACATGCAGGGCAGGAATGGCCGTGCCATCCTGAGCCCAAGGGTGGAGCCTTGAAGTTGGGGTGCAGGAGGGGAACACTGAGCTCCAAGCTTCCGCTGGGCATCAGGCACCCTGGGTTCACCCCAAGGCCTGCCAGTGGCCACCACCTGCTTTCCAGCACCTAAACTCAGGAATTAGGTGCTGCCACTGTCCACCACACACAGCCAACTGCTCTGGGCCTTCAGCCTGTATCACTAAGTTACCTGAAGAAACCCAGACTCTCACCCAAGCAGACACGGGGGCACTGGAGGTCAGCGCAGGGGCTGAGAAAGTAGTCCTTACATCAGACAGCAGGGTTCCAGCCTGGCTCCACTGCCTCACTGACTGACAACCGGGCCGTGCTGTCAGAGCACCCGGTGTCAGCTGCCGTGGTAAGCATGGGGGGTGAGTGCTACACCCCACAGCCCAGGTCTCGAAACCCTCCCGCAGGTGTCACGCCGACTCAGCAGGAACCTGGGAGTGCCAGGACTCCCCACCCAATTCCTGTTCTGTGTAAGGTTCACAGGCTGGTGGCCAAGTTCCTTCCTTACCCATGGCTCTGCCACTGTCCACCACAAGTGTGTACACGCAGACCACAGCCCTCCCAGCTGGACAGTGAGATGACCAGCGGGGAGCCTGTAGCCCCTTTCTCCTGCCCCACTGCAGCCATACATGGCTCTGAACGGCAGCCCCCAAGGGCCCAGGCTCCCAGCCCATGGCCCATTATACAGAATGATCTGACCACAGGTCCAGCGCGCACACCTGTGGTTCAGGATGCGGTGGATCATCATCCACTCGGGCTTGATGCCGTAGCGGTAAAAGCGCTCCTCCATCTTAGCGTACAGAGGGTCCTTGTTCTTCCGCTTCTCGCTCTTGCCGTCCTCGTCACCGGAACCATAGTCAAAGGGCGGCGGCTCGTCCATGTCATTCTTTCTTTGGTAGTTGCGATACATCACCGTGTGGTATAGCTCCAGCTGCCCACAGAAAGCACAGAAGTTACCAGAAGATGGCTGTGTGCCTATGTCCCCCAACCCAGACAGAACAATCTTCCCCTTGCCCCACTCCAGCAATGCCCTTCCCTCAGGGGGCTGGGCATTCTGTGTCAGCCCCTTCCTGACAAGACAGCAGGGCCCAGAGGCTCCCATACCACCAATCCAGCACAGCATACCTGCCCTGGTGCCTCACCTGTAGCTCCTTTACCCAGGAGCAGTGCCAGTAGGAGAGTCCAGCCCACTTGACAAAGAACTCTCTCTCTGGGATGCCCTCCAGGGGCTTGGGCGGGGGCATTCCCGGCTCCATATCTGGTCCTGGCAGCCCCACCATGAAGGGGGCCGGGGGCTCCGTCCACCTCCAGTGTAGGATCCGCTGCACTTTGCCCTTCAGTGGGGGACACTGTGGACACAGGGCTAAGTTCAGGGCTTAGGCAAAGGGCTGCACTCCAGAGCTCCCATGAGAGCAGGCTGCCACACAAGCTCCCTCAAACCAGACACAGGGTCCCCAAGTCAGAAGAGTGTCACGGCGACCACGACACCTACCCCTGTCCACAGGAGCCAGCACATGCTGTGCATGCAGGAGATGGCTAACAGTTAGTCCCTGTGGGACCTGTGCACTTGACATTGAGCTTCCTCACACCTAGCAAACCTGAGCCAGGGTGAGGGAGATGGTCATACACAAAGGATGGGGAAAATGAGGCCCATTCAGCAAGGGACAGCAGAGTAGGGAGCAGAACCCAAGACTGCAGACCCCTCATCTGTGGGTTCTCCCACTGTCCATCCCCTGTTTAGATGCGCCCCCCTCCCAGAACATGCCACATCATATCCCAACTACAGGCACCCCTGGGGCACAAGACCCTGCCTGGCGCTGAAGGATACTGCAGCTCTGCCCCCTGCCCCACCCCAGGCAGGGTGCAGCCATCCGGGCACTATGCATCTGAGCTGGCTGGGACAGAGAAACCAGGTCTCCAGCAGCTCAGAAATGCCTGGGGCCCTGATGGATGCCAGCACCCCAGGGTATTGCTGGCTGGCAGAGGTGAGAAATGAAGTGGCCATAGATCCTCCCCCTGTGCACTGCCACGCTATCCTGAGATGGCTCAGCGCAGCCCTGGCTCTTTCAAGAGGCAGTTCTGAGCCACAGCTGGCCTGGGCAGAGATGGTGCATGATAGAAGACAGCTCTGATGGGGAGGACAGATTCCACCTCTTCCACCACCTGCCCACGTATCTTTGTACAAAAGGCATGAATGTATTTTCTCATCTGCAAAACAGGTCCACACTTTCCTCCACCTCTAGGACTGTGTCAAAGCACACACCAAGGCTTTCAGGAGATACATTGTATGCCACAAAGCCCCAGAGCTGCTGCTTTGGCCTCAGTGAGAGAAAGGCCTAGGAGCAAAGGAGGAAGAGGAGTGACAAGGCAGCAGGACCAGAGTCTCCTCCACTGACTCGTAGGAAGTGTGGATGCTTCCTTCCCAGGTCGTGGGCCCCCACCCTGCCCCACCTCCATCCCTACCCTACAGGGAAGGGCCTGGGCAGAACCAAGCTCATGCCACCCATCCCATCACAGTGGAGAGGAGACAGCTTCCTGGAAAGCTAAGGCCGCACCTCTTTCAGAAGCCTCCCGAGACCCCTATGCAACACAGACGCACATGCACACGAGTGCACAGGCACACACAACTCAAGCCCAGATGTACACAGATGACCAAGGCGCCCAGCACAGGCCAGGACCTGAGGGCAGGGGCAATCCATCACTTGGAGTGGCAAGGGATGGGGACCAACTCAGAGCAAGCCTTCAGTTACTGAGGGGCAAGGAGTAGGACTGGGGAGAAGCATTCCCACCTCTCTACAGAAACTGAGGCTCCAGCCTCCCAATACCCCAGATATGGAACAGAAGCCAGGTACAGGATGGCTCTAGAGACCTGGGTCTGAGCGTACAGTTTCTACGGCTGTGTGGCCCTAAGCAAGTCACTTCACTGCCTCCCCTGAATCCTAATCTTCTCATCTAAAATCAGGAACAACAAAAGCCTTCTTGAACGCTAAGTAAGGCTAATAAAAGCAGAGAAAACGCTCGCTACACAGTAGCTGAGAAGAGCATTTCGAAGCAGGCAGGCCAGGGGGCGGGGCCTCGGGCGGCGCGGGCGGGCCTTTGAGGAATGGGTGGGGCCTGAGTAGGTGACTTAGGGGGACCGGCGGCACAGGGCGGAGCCAGCGCTTGGCGCAGGGGCCAGTCCTGAGCAGGGGTGGGGCCGGATTGGAGGCGTGGTTATGGCGACGGGGGCGGGTATTCGGCACTGGGCGGGGCCAGCGCTCCGCGGCACAGGGTGGGGCCAGCGGCAGTGGGCGGGGCCGGCGTTCGGCAAGGGGCGGGGAGAGGCGGCGTAACACTCACAGTACAGCGCGGGCAGAGCCATTCACCGTTTGGGATCTCGGGCAGCGGTGGGTTGAGGCAGTGCAAGTGGTAGGAGGAGGGGCAGGCGTCGCAGCAGAGCAGCTCGCCACCGTCCTTGCACACTCGGCAGAACTCCATGTGGTCATCCTCTTCCTCCTCACAGCCGCCCTCCTCCTCCTCGTCGTCGTCATCCTTCGGCTCCCACTGGATCCCCTCCTTCTCCTGGAGTGGAGGGGATCGCCCAGGTAAGGCACCTGGGCGAGGCCCACCGCCATCCACGCCCGACTGACCCCCACAAGCACTTGGGCACACTGCCACCAGGTGCGCGGTAGGGGAGCCGGGTGCCAGCCCACGCTCCCCTGCAGGCGACAGCTGCACGGCTTACACAGTGCGGGCAGCTCCACTTGCCCTCTGGAGCCTTCTCCAGCTCCGGGTCGAGGCAGACGAGGTGATAGGCCCGCGGGCAGGTGTCACACAGGATGATCTCCCCGCCCTGCTGGCACACCTCGCAGTAGTCCTGGTGGTCCGTCTCATAGCCATCACCGTCGTCCACTGGGGAAGGGGAGAGGCAGTGTGGAGGGCCTCCTCCCTACTAGATACACGCTACCTTCTCCGCCCCCTTGCCTGACAGGCATATAGTAGGTGCTTAATGGACTGATGAGTGTGTAGGGTAGAGAGAGGGATGGGTGGACCTATGGGGTGAACAGATAAGAGAGAATGGCTAATATAACAACAGTGTAGAGATGGAGAGAAGGCAGACACAAGGAAAAGGAGGAAAAGGTGGATGGATGAACAGAAAAAGAACAGATGGATGGAAAGATAAAGGCAAGGAAGGTGGGAAAGAGGGATGAGACTGGGGGTAAGGGGATAGGTGGGTGCTGGGAGTGTGGAAAGGTGTGGGTACTTCCTTCTCCAGGCCCCACCCTGCTAGAGCACATCTCCTGGGCAGCTTATGACCAAGGCTGACACCCCTCTCTTCTGAGAGACCAGGGCAGCTGGGGTGCACAGCACATCTGCCTGGGCTTGCCCAGGAGAGGCTGAGGCCACTCACAGCCTGGAGGCTCAACAGCAAGCCTACCCCTCTTCTTCTTGCGCCTCCTCTTGCTCTTCTTGCCCAGGGCTGCAGAGCACTCAGAGCGCACAGAGGAGCTGTGGATGCTAGCGCTGTCCAAGTCCGACTCCTCCCGCTCATCTTCCTCGCTCTGCAGGGGAAAGGGAGAGGCCTCTGAGCCAGGGCTGCCCCTGGGGCTCATCCCTGCTGATCTGGATGGGTGGTGTGGGGTGGTGCAGGGCCAGAGGAGGCTCTGGAGACAGTGCTCCCTGGGCTTCACCTTGCCCTGCTATCCAGATAGAAACCTCATGCCACAGCCCAGCCACTGGTCCAGCCTGATGTCTCACCTCTCCTGGAGTCCTGCTCTCTAGCCTTCACGCACTTCCACCTTTCCACCTCCATACCACTCCCCAGATCCTGCCCTCCGTCCTGCCCAACTCCCTTCAAGGGGCAGATCTATGGAACCCACCCCCAAGGAGGCTCCCAAGATCTCTCCTTGACTACACCCATAGCCCCGTGCTGTGGGTCTGACCTGGCCTGTCTGCATGGCTTACTACTGGCTCCCTCCCTGGGTGTGCCAGGTGGAGTCAGCACACCTCAGGATCAGGGCTGAGGGGGGATAAGCCACACACACTGCAGGGAAAAGCTGAGACAACAGGCTCTGGACCTGGGGTCAGAGCTGGCCCTGGGGGTGCAGGGATAACCAGGGCTCCAGCCAGCCTGGTCCTGCAGGCCACCTCCCGGGGCACCACCCTCCTAGTGCACCTGAGTGGCTAGGCCCTATCAGGCTTCTGAAGGGCTGGCTGATTCTCCAGCCTGCTGCTGGGATGGAGCTGCAGCTGTGGGCAGCAGGAGCCAGGGAGAGTGGGCTGCCCAGAGCCCAAGCTAGAAGGACCCTCAGAAAGAACCAGCCTATACCCACCACTGTCTAGACCCACAGGGAAGCCCCCAGGCACAGCACACAGGAAGAAGAGAGGAGAGAGGGGAGGGGAGTTCTGCCCTCAGCCACTCCAGGCCTCCCGGGCAGGCATGCACACACATGCAAGTACTCACCGAAGAGCCCTTCTTCCTCTTGCTGCCAGTCCCTCCAAAGCGGAACCTGAGCCCAGTCACTTTCTTCCCCTTGCCCCTCTTCTTCCCGTCTTTGGAGCCTTTAATCTTCTTCCTCACTCCAGGCCCTGAGAACAAGGGTCATGATGACCAACTGCCATTCCAGGCAACAACCCAACAGGGAAACAGATGGCTTTACTATCACCCTTTTCAGATGAGGCAACTGAAGGTTGGAGATGGAGGGAGTCCTTGCTCCAGTTACAGTCTGTCTGCCAGCCCCCTGCACTGGCCCTCTGCTGTGTACACCAGAAATGCTGGCCCCAGCCCCACCCCCAGAAAGGAGCTGCCCCCAAGAAGCCCCTGGTCTCCTCAGCAGGGCCACCAAAGGCATACCCACCCACCCACCTGCGGTCCACACCTGGGCCTGAGACAGACATCTGAAGGCCAAAAGCCCTTACCCTGATTGCCAGCCTCCCCAGGCCCAGGAAGGGCAGGCACCACCCACAGCTGCCCCCCAACTCTGCCAGGCCCTGTAGGAAAGGCCAACAGGGCACCTCACGGTGCCACAGAAAATCTATTTCAACATTTCAAGCTCTAAAGAGGCAGCTCAGTTAATCAATAGCTCAGCAGCCAGAGCCCCAGAGGAAATGAGAAAGTAGGCTGGGTGGGTGGCAGACAGGCCAGGCCCCTCCTGAGGTCCGGGAGATAGGGTAGGGCAGGACAAGGTACGGGGTCTGACCTACGTCACCTGCCTGCTTGGCCCCCTCCAAAACCTGGCAAAGAGATGCCAGGCCAGGCACAGCACCCCAGCATTGTCCCAGAAACCAATGCTCCTTTTTTCTTTTTATACTGGGGATTTAACCCAGCAGTGCTGTACCGATGAGCTACATCCCCAGTACTTTTTATTTTTAATTTTTTAATTTTAATACAGGATCTCAAGTTGCTGAGGACCTCACCAGTTTGCTCAGGCTAAGCTCAAACTTGTGATCCTCCTATCTCGGCCTCCTAAGTCGCTGAGATTACATGTGTTTACCACCTTGCCCAGCTACCAATGCTCCTTGGGGCTAAAAAAAAACAGGGTCTCCAGAACTCCTCCCCCGACCCCCATCAAAAACCAAATCAGCATTCAGGAAGACCAAGCTGCTGGAGATGACACCAGGGATTGCCCTGGGGAGACCAATGTCCCCAAACCCAAGGAAACCAGAAACCTCCACCCAGGTTGCTCCCTCCTTGGGGTACTTCAAGTCCCACAAGGGCCCTGCTGTACTCTCCTGTCCACACCCCCAGCCCTGAGTCAGCCTGATCTGGACCTCCCTACTGAACTCCCTCAGAACCATCTAACTGCACCTGCTCCCTGCCCCCAACCCCTGCACTTCCCTGGATCCTAAAGCCAGAGGGGGCAAGGACATGATTTTCCAAGCTACCCCAGGGCCTAGAGAAGGACTGCACACAGTGGGTGCTTAGATGAGAATGATCAACAGGCTAAGCTTAGGACGCCTCAGACTTAAGGGTCTGCCAACCCCCAGAAGCCAGGAGTGGCGCAGCCCCACACTGTGGGCACCCTTCCCTCCCCCATTCCTGTGGAGGGGTCCTGCTAGAGTGGCCGGCACAACTCCCAAAGCTCCGCCCACACCACTCCTGTGTCCACTGCCCCAAAAGGCAGAATCAAAGCTAAGATGCCACGGAGCTGCTGAGAAAAGGCTGAGAGGCTCTGGCTCCCTGACAAGGAACATCACCCACCCCCAGCCTTACCCTTGCCCTCTTTGGTCTTGGCCTTGCGGATAGGCACAGGCTGGGGCACCTGCTGGGGGCTGATGGCCAGTGGAGGGGCGATGGTGACTGTCTCCACAGCTGCAGCCACAGCCGCCGCAGCTGCTGCTGCAGAGCTGCCCTTGAAGGGGTTGTTGGCACTGAATTCCCGCCACTTGGCACCTAGGACAGTCATCATTTTGGACATGGGGATCTTCGGGTTCCTCTTGGCAATCAGCGGCCTGTGGTGGGAGAAACAGCAGCCACACGGTGAGGGCAGAGTCCGTCCCTTCCCCCCACCTGCTCTCCGACCCCTGAAGAGTGCAGCACGAGCCACATGTGCCCAGTTAGAGAGACCAGGTAGAAAGGAGAGCAGGGAAGCACCAAGTGAGAGTCTACCCCAAAACACTGCTGTCCTCTCTTTGCAGCTGGTATTTCTAACTTGTGGGTAGGCCCTGCAAGATCTGAGGGGCCAGAGGGTCCTGCAGCAGGCCACAGCCACAGGGAAGAGACCCGAGGGAAGGCCTGGCCCTCCCCTGCCAGCCCTCCCTAGGTCAGCATCTGGCCTGACAGCCCTGTTCCTGCGCTCTGCCTCTCTGTCCTGTCCCAACTTGGTGCACCTACAAGGGAAAGTACAGGCCCCGAGGGCAGACCCCACAGATGCCCGCAGCTGCCACACCTAGACCCCAACCCACCGAAGGAACTGACTGAAGGCCTTGTAGTTGGTTAGCGTGTGGTAGTCCTCCTCCGAGAATAGGTAGTCCACGTCATCCAGGCCCCACTCCGCCATGAGCTGCCCTGAGGACTTCGGTTCCTGGGGAGACATGGGCCAGAAGTGGAGTCAGAGGTGGGGGCCGCTCTCACCTGCATCCCATCCCCCAGGACGCTTGCCTAGGTAGCCATGGAATGGGGGTCTACGACTTAATGAGTTCTCACCCACCACAGGGACATCCTCAAGCACATGCCAGCCCCTGATCAGTGGGTGTCTCAGATGTCACATGTGCCCAGAGCCCCCAGAAAGGGAAGGTGACAGCTGTGGGAGATGAGGCTGGGGGAACCCAGGCTCCTCCAGTACAGGGCTGCCTGACAGCCTCACGACCCTGGGGTAGGAGGAACAGGACTCACTCCAGGGAGGACTGAGTTCTGGAAAACGCACAGGGGCCTGAAGACAGATTTGGGAGGGGAGATGTCATGGGGAGGAAGCAGGGCTGAGGGGCTGTGTGAGGCATGCTGGAGAGGACCAGGGCCTCCCCAGATTCCAAATGCAGTCTTGCTTGGCCCCTGAAAGGACAGGTCAGTTCTGAGAACAGGAAGGCATGTCCTGGCCAGGGCAGGGCATGGGACAACTTTGTGTCCGAGGCAGAGCTGAGGATCCCTCAGCCAGCGCCTCACCTTCTCGATGGGACACTGAGGCCAGGGAGTGTGAGATATCCCAGGGGCACCCAGCGAGCTCTCAAAAGACCCATTCCAGGGGTCAGATGGCCACGCAGTCCCTGCCGCCTGTGATGGGACGTGGAGTGCTGGCTCTGACTCACACGGGCAGTGAGAGGTGAACATGTTACTTCACCTTTCTGCTTTGGTGACCCATCTGTTAAAAAGGGTCACTGCAGCACCTGCCTCAGGCAAGAAATTAGCACAGGCGCCTGGGACAGGGATGGGTCAGTAGCTGTTCACACCCAACACAGCAGGCCTTCCTCCTCCTACACCTGCTTCCTTCAGGTAGCTCCAAGCTGCCCAGCACCACCCACTGGCCCATTAAGTCAATGAACACACACTCCTCTGGGGCAGCAGTCCTTGGTCATGTGACTTTAGTCCAGTGGAGGAACACTGGTGTCTTGCGTGACATCTGGACAAAGGAGTCCTACTCTCCATCCTGCATAAGAGAGCTGAGGAGCCCTGAACTTCTCTGCACCCATTCTTGGTCACGAGGACACCTAGCCTGAGCTCTGCTGAACCCGAAGAGGCAGAGGGGGTGCAAAGACACAGCCACGGAGTGATACAACCCAGAAAAACCCCCGTCTCTCCATGTCAGGACCCTGACTCCACACACCCGGCTTTGGCTGCCTAAGCCCCGGGAGCAGGGCTTTCTGCTCCTGCAATGGAAAGCTGCCCAGGTGGTACATGGTCTCCTTGGTCCCTGGGAGCCAAGGACCAGGTCTGGCTCCAAGACAGTTGAGACACATTCCCATGGGGGACCATGCATGACCAGCCTGCACCTGTGGACACAACAGCCAGCCCTGAAGGCACATGGGCCCTGTGGCCGGCCCCCAGAGAGATCCAGCAGATGACACTGTCAAAACTGTCAGCCCTCATCTCTCAGCAGTCGCAGACACAACACACCCACTGACTACTGAAATCACTCTGGGAGTCAGGACGCCCCCAGTGGCAACTGCACCTCCCTTGGAGCCTCCCAACTTCAGCCATTCCCACTCAGGGTTCCCGCTCACCCAACAGCAGCTGTGCTAATATCTATGGGCTTAAGGAACAAAGCCCTCCTGGTGACTCAAGGTCACCCACCCACCTAGAGCTGAGGTCCAGCGTCCCTACAGCGCACCGCTGAGCCCAAAGGGGTGTCAGGATAAGCCTAAAGCCATGGCTTGTTTCCCTTCATTCCCCATGTTCATGGGGAAGCTGCACATCCCCAGAGGACAGCCAGACCCATCTCTGCAGCTGCCCTGCTGAGTGCGTGGTCGGGAGACCTGGGGAATGCCCACTGGCCGTCCGGGCAGACCTGCAGAGCAGGCGGAGCTGTCCAGCTGCTGCTCTCAGCGAACACTCCGTTTGTCCTTTTATTTTCTGGAACCGCTCCAAGCAAGAGGCTCCTGACGCTTAACCTGAGCTCACGCTGTCACTCTCCCCAGAGACAGCAGCACACGCGTGCAGGCAGCCACTGCCAAGAGCAGCCCATACACCAGCAAGATGCCACACCACTTCCTCCAGGAACCCCTAAATTTTGCCCATCAAATATGTCTCCAAGACTTCTGACCATGGTACGTATCATGTATGGTGTCCAGCGTCCACCTGTGCACGCTGATTGGGAGACCCTGGTGATGGGCCCCAGAGGTCACCTTCAAGCACCCGTCATCATTATCATCCTCATCCTCGTCCTTCTTCTTCCGCTTGGCTTTTTTCTCCCTTTTGTCCTTGAGCTTCTTCTTCTTCTTTTTGTTAGGGGAGTAGTCACTCCCTTCACTCTCCGACTTCTCCTCCAGATCCTCTTCATTTTCTGACAGCTCGTCGTTGCTCCCCTGGAAGGGGAAGGAGGACAGTGAGAGCATCAGGGGCCCCAAGAGCATCCAGGGTCCTGGGCAGAAGTACAGCTCTGAAAGTGAGCTGGCCAAGTTGGTTGGCCCACCCATCCCTCATCCATGCCCACTGCTCATAGCTCAGCCCCAGAGCCTAGCCAGAGGGGCCAGAGGAGTCGGGGGTCTTATGACTTACAAGCGAGGATGAGGCAAGACCCTCTTCCACGCAAAATGCAGCTTGGACCCCACCCTCTGGAGAGCCAGGTTACTGTGGTCTCTGGCGCAGTGGTACTGGGAACCAGAAACTCATGGCACAGGACACAGGCCCCCAGAGTCAAACACCAACGTGTACAGAAAAAGCCCCTCGTGGAGACCATGCACCTATGGGCGCTCACCAGGGCTCCATTCCCGAAGCCCTGCTCCAGCTGCATCCCCCAGAACCAAGCCCATCCAGCCGGTAGTTAGCACAGAGAATATCCAGTTTCTTGCGGGCCAGAGGCTGCCAGGGCACAAGCCCACCTTCCACACAACCCTCACACTGGCTGCTTCTCTCAATATGAAACAAGGTAATTTAGGTGGCTCTTAGGCCTGGCTTTCTTGATTTAGTTTTCTGTTGGAACAGGGCAGAAAATGGCCCATTTTCTGGATAAGCCTAAAGCCATGGCTTGTTTCCCTTCATTCCCCATGTTCATGGGGAAGCTGCACATCCCCAGAGGACAGCCAGACCCATCTGGAGATAAGGGTGTTTATAGCCAGAGCATCCCCACCAGAAAGGTACTGTCCCTCAAAGAAAGCTGTTTCCTCCTGGCCTTGAAAAGAGCAAGTCAGGGGGCTGGAGCGGTGGCTCAGTGGTTGGAGCACTTGCCTGGCATGCGTGAGGTTGTGGGTTTGAACCCCAGCACCATGTACACAACAAAGTGTCAAAGCAATGAAAGCCACATGAAAAATTACATTATTTCCTTCTCTCTCTTTAAAAACAACAAAAAAATGTCAGGCAGAGCCCTTCCCGGCCCCTGGCCGGGAAGCACAGAGCCTGCCACCTCTTGATTGCAATGAGCTGTTTTCAGGGTGAGCAGAGAGAGGAAGGAATGGGGCTAGACATGGTAGCCACACCTGTAATGCCAGCGACTTGGGAGGCAGAAGGACCACAAGTTCAAGGCCATCCTCAGTAACCTACCAAAGCCCTAAGTCATTTAATAAGACCCTGTCTCAAAATTTTAAAAAAGGGAGTGCTGAAGATGTGACTCAGTGGTAAAACACCCCTGGGGTTCAATCCCTAGCACCAAAAAAAAGGGGGCATGGGAAGAGAAGGAAAGATGAAAATGAACTCGGGAAACAGCAGTGGGATGGAGGGAGGGAGAAGACTGGAGACAGCAGAGGGCAGGAGAGGCAGTGGAGTCTGCCTGGAGACTCTTAGGAGACCCCCAGCCAACCTCTGACCTTTCAGGTCGCACTATAGTCATGACCTTTCCAGGAGAGAGGCTCTGAGCAGGCTCATCCCATTAGCTAGCTGAGGATGGAAAAGACCTCTGAAGCCCTGAGATGGGGCTGGGAAGTTCCCTGCACTTCCCAACTCTCCTGGAGGCTCAGCTTGCTCCCTGCAACCAGGTTCCCTGCTCTCACACCTACTGTCCCTTAATCCCCAAGTCAGCAACTCCAGCAGATGGCAGAAGCTGAGTCTCCTTGCTTTTTTGGAGGGACAGCTCTCAGCCCTGGCTGCTGCCTGATCCTGCTTCCAGGGCCAATGGCAACACGGGATGCAGGACCACAGCTCTCAGGCCCTACCACAGTCCTTGAAGTAGCAGGGTGTCAGATAAAGACATCCATTTTCCCCACGGGCATCAGAGTCCAGCCACCGTCAAGAGACCACCCTTCAAGAAACATGAGCATCGGGCTGGAGCGGTGGGGCTCAGCGGTTTCAACGCTTGCCTGGCAAGCACGAGGACCCGGGTTCAAACCCCAGCACCACGTACACAACTAAGTGTTGGAGCAACAGAGGCCATGTGAAAAACTAAATAAAGTTGTTTCTCTCTGTCTCTCTCACTGTCCCTCTCTCTTTAAGAAAGAAAGAAAGAAAGAAAGAGACTTGAGCATCACGCTCCACCCCAGGAAAGGTAAGGAAGGGGGAGAGGCAGCTGTGAACTTCAGCACCACGGACAGAGGCTATGGGCCGACCAGAGGGAGGGAACCCAACTAGCCCTCACTGCCCCAGGGAAAAGGACAGAGGATGCAGGGTCCTGCCCATAGGTCCTGGGGCTCCCTGCGAGGCTTTACCCCTCGCAAGTCTGGGCCTTGGGCAAGTCACTGCAGCAGCCTGAACTTGAGCTTCCTTATCTGTGCAAAGGGGATGCAGCGAAGGATGAGAGGAACCAAAGACAGTGTGTAAGAAAAACCCTAGAGCCAGGCGCAGTGGTGCACACCTGTAATCCCAGCAGCTCGGGAGGCTGAGGCAGGAGATCACAAGTCCAAAGCCAGCCTCAGCAACTTAGTGGGGAACTAAGCAACTTAGCAAGGACCTAACTCTAAATTAAAAAATAAAAAATAAAGGGCTGGGAATTGGCTCAGTGGTTAATCACCCCTGGGTTCAATCCTCAGTACCAAAAAAAGAAAAAGAAAAGGCCTTGAATGTCTCTGATACAGAAGACATCCAGGCAGAGAAGTTATACTCAGAAAAGAGCAGCAACGAAGGACCAGGCCTCACCACCCTACAGGCCTGCGTTCAGTGCCATCCACACCCTTACTCCTGATACCTCCAGGCACCAGGGGCACGTGCTCCCCTGGTAATGCCCAGCGATGCCCAGAAGACCCAAGACCACCCAAACTCTACCTAGAAGGAAGGAAGAGGGAACGAACCAGCCGTATCTCCCTCATCTTTGTTCATCAGGACTGGGCTGGAGCCACTGCACGGGGCAAGCCTGAAGCTGGGCAGTAGTCACAGTGTGGACGGACATGACTCAGACAAGAAGGGCTGTGGAATCAACAGCTCCAGAGGAGCTGGCCAGGGCATCAGCTGGGAAGCATCAGGTGAAAGAGGAAAGGAGTGGCCAGCACAGCGCGGCATAGGACCCAGGAGGAGACAGAAGCATGGAGGGAGGGCAGGAGGGGGAGGGGAAGGTGCCTCCAGCAGCCAGCAGATTGTGCTGGCAGCAGCAGCAGCACCATGTGCACAGCTCCGGGGGAGCAGGCTTGGCAGAAGGCCAAAAGCCAGGCCATGCCAGGCTCGCCAGGAGTCCATCCCAGAGCTGAGCGGGAGGGAGGAGGATGGCCCCATCCTAGCACCTAACCACCTGAGGCTCGAGATGTCCATCTCCCATTTCAGAGTGAGCAGAGCAGTAGAGAGAAGTCTCCAAGGCCCCAAGGCCCCCAGCCCACCTGTCTTTCCAGGGCCTCCACCAAAGGGAGCCCACACAGCCTGGGCCACCCCCACCTATGCCTGGATCTCACCAATTCTGTTCCCTACTCCAGGATGAGCTGCAGAACAAGTCTATTCCAGCAGAACTCAGCACCCAGATGTTCCAACTCTTCTACAACTGGGCCTCCCTCCCCCCACCCCAAAAAAAATCTTGTCTTGCAGAGCAACGGGCGGGGAAAGGCTGAGGAGGCTCTGAAACAGCTTGCAGGGGAGTGACCCATCAGAGGGACTGCAGGGTCCTCTGTGGCAAGGAGACCAGGTACCGCAGGGAGACCAGCCAATACCTTGAACCCTACAAAGGGGGCTTTGGCCACCCTCCGCAGGGGAGGAGACCCAGGCACAGATCAACCATTCTCTGACAACTCACAACAATTCCTTGAGCTCTGCAAGCCACCGAAACACAAACACATCGTGGGCTGTGGAAATCAGGGTGACGGCCGGGCCTTTGACCTTGGCTCTGTCCTTTTGCTGCAGCAGCCCCAGACGTGACTGTGGCAGACGCTCCGCTGGCTGGAAGACAATCTTAGAGGACTCAGAATCCACCTGCAGAGCTTGGGATGCTGTGCCCCAGCTATGCATGTGAGGCGGAAGGGCCTCTGCTCTGAGCCCCATTCCCCACAGAGGGCACAGTGCACCAACCTGGGCTCTGGGGGCCCTGAGCGTGCAGTCCCTGTCACCCTTCCTCCTTCCCAGCTCCGCGGAGGTTTCTGGATCCCGGGCTCTCATCTCCCCCTCCCTTCCCTCCTCACCCAGCGCACACACTTCATCTCCCGAGAAAGGACACATTTAAACTCAAAGGACTGAGAGCTGGCCATTCTCAATCTGGGGTCCTTCAAGATTGAGAGGGGGAAAGGGAAGAATGAAATATGAGCCTTCCCATTCACGACTGTTATAAACAGTTATAATTTAGCACTGAATAATTGGTTGCTATGGTAACCGCTGCAGTACAGGTTGAAATCATTTCTCCCTCCTGCGCTGGGGTCTGACAAGGAGCTTCATCTACATATGCTCAGGTTCCGCTGCAGCCTGGTTATTTTATGTAAATCAGAATCCACCACTTGCTGCCTGCCCCCACCCAAATTTGCTGCTTGGGGCCCACCCACCCTGGCACCTCCTCTTGGGGCCACCTGGCTGAAGACAAAAAGGGGCAAAGGGACAGAATCCCCCTGCCTGCAATCTGGGCCCAGGGTCTGCCAGGCAGGCAGCAGCTGCAACCCTCCTCTCTGGACACAGCATGTTCCGGACTCCTAGGATCCACAGCTGGTCACAGCTAGGCTCTCAGTAATGCAGGAAAGGGACAGCCCTGGCCTAAAGGTCACTCGAGGGACCTGTCCTCTGGGATCCTCCCAGGCACCCCAGCCCTCCACCCCTTTGAGGAAGCATCACAACATCTTGGTAGAGAGGCAGGGAGAAGGAGAGGAGAGAGTGGGGAGGGAGATGAAGTAGGAAGGGAGGAAGAAATGGAGCGGCAGGGAGCAGGGAAGGGGGACAGATAAATAAGGCAGAGACCAAGCACAGAGACCCTGTGAGAGACAGCAGACAAGAGCCAGAGAGCAGAGCATGGCACAGAGACAAAGCACGCCAGGACCCAGAGAAAGGAGGGAGGGAGGAGACGCTGGGACCAGGGCCCCTAGCAGGCACAGCAGAGACCCCAGCAGCCTCCCACCCCTGGCCTCCATCCAGATGCTGCCTCCTTCCAGGCCAGGACCACTGTATCCAGGAGGGAGGGAGGAAGGAGAAAGCCAGCCCTACCTGGAGTGGTGGCTCCCATAGGGACCTGACGCTTCCCTCTAGGGACCTGAACCGGGGTCCTGGGCAGATGCAACCAAGGCCTGAGACCCAAGGCCAGATGGTGCTGCCTCTGGTCCTAGCCTCCTACCTGTCCCCAGAAAACTATTAGAGAGGAAACAGATGCATGCAGGAAGCCCAGGACCCTAGACCCACAGAGCCTGGGTCTGAGTGCCAAACGATGTCACAGCCTCAACCAGGACGTCTAGGCTCTGCACCCCAGGGCCCCACAGTCCAGACCATCCACTGCCCAGCACAAGGGCAGACCTGCAGGGCGGGGAACGGACCAGCAGTGGAGACAGACAGGAAATTGCAACAAGGAATTCAGGGACCTTTATTCGCAGCCTCTCCTTCAGTGGAGCCTCCAGGCACAGGTCCCCCTTCCTCCCTCCTGCCTCCACTTTGACATCTGGACATTGGGAAGAGGAAGCTTCACCCGCTTCATGACCCCTCAGAGATGCCGGACTCAGAGCACAGGCTTACATTCTCAAGAGCCTGGGTACCCCCACCCCGGGGCAACCCTGACCTGGATCCTTCCCTCACTCATGTACAGCCTGCAGATTGGCCCAGGGGTGGAGCATCCTGGAAGGGGACAGACACACATCAATCCTGGCATCCATGCCACATTGAGGACAGGGATGCAGAGCCACAGATGTGGAGAGAGGTAAAGTCAGGAGAGGGGATCCAGGATCTCCCCACGGGAGTAAGAGGAATGCAAGGACAGGAAGGGCCTGGTGCAGCTGCAAAGCAAGGGGGAAGAGGGAAGAGATGGAGAGGGGATGGAAAGGGGTCTGGAGAGGCAACTTTGGGGCAGCTGGACAAGAGGCTGTGGGGTGTGGCCAGGTGCTCCCTTGAGGAAGCTTTCCCAGGAGGCCAGGGCTGCAGGGCAGCACGAGATGTACCAACCTGCCTCAGTCTCCCCAGCCAGGCCAGGGATGAACATCGTGTGCCAGGATCACAATTCAGGATGGCTGTCCCAGAGACACCCTCCAAGGAGAGGAAGAAACACAGGCCACAGGAGGAATGTGGGGCCCCTCAAATGCCCCAACCCGTTCCACAGGCCACCTCACACAGGAAGGTGCCTAATGTGTTGCCAAAATAAGCAGGAGAGAGCTGGAGCGGTGGCTCAGCAGTTATGGCACTTGCCTGGCATTTTCGAGGACACGGGTTCGAACCCCAGCACCATGTATACAACGAAAGCCACATGAAAAGCTAAATAAAACTGATCTCTCTCTCTATTTCTCTCTACTTAAAGAAAAACAAAAACAAAAGCCAGATAAAAAAATTAAAAAACACTAAAATATATATATATTATTAAAACACACACAAGTGGGGGATGGAGAGGAGACGAATCAAGGCCCCAAGAGGCACAAGCAGCAGCTTCCTTGCCCACCGCCATCCTCTCCCCGCTCCCTGCAGGGGTTGCCTTGCCTCTGCCCAGGTCCCACCCAGGAGCCTCCAGAGGAGCCAGGGCTGAGTCACGTCAAGTGCTAGGTTGCTCCAAGCCTTCCACCCACCCCTTCTCACTCAAGGATAGGGAAGAGGTCACAGTGGCCCCAGACCACCACTGCCTTGGGTGCCTGGGTCTTTTCGCAGGCCCCCTCCCTATGGCTCTGCCCAGGGCTGCACACCAGCAGACTTCCTGGACCTCTCACCTACAATACTGGACCAGGAGGTCCCCTTTGGGCAGGAGAGGAAAAGGTCATCCTGAGCCACTACGCTCACCTGTGAAGCTAGATGCAAGCCACCACCCTCCCCACAGGGCTGCCTGGAGGACTAGAGATGACACCCAAAAGCCTCACAGTTGGCATGCAGTAAGATACAGGGACACTGAAGGTCCAATTCCAAGTGGGAAGCACTTTAAGGTGCATATCTGCCTCAGTTTCCCCATCTGACAATGATGGATCTCCATCCCCATCCCAACAATTTTTTTTCCTTTTCTTTTCTTTCGTTTAAGAAGGTGGACTCTTTCAGGAGAGAATGGAGCAATCTGAAGAGAGATGCCTTTGGGGTGAAGCAAGAACTATGTACTCAGGGGAGAGAGTGGCCATCTCCAGAGAGGGAGCGCTCCATCCCACCCATTCCCAAGGTGGATCCTGAGCACGTGGGACATCTGGCAGGTTCCATCCCGCCTCACCAACCTCCCCCTGTCCAGAGCTGCTGGGAACCAGGTGCAAGCACAGGCATGTCCCCTACAGGTGGCCGCCTCACCAGGCCCCACTGCACCTCTCAGTCTTGATTTTCAATAGATCCACCTGAAGGAACAGAGACCTGCCACACAGCCACCAGGCAGAGCCAAGAGCCAGGGAGGCAGCCACCACTGACCGTGAGGGCACAGATGGCGAGTGCTGGCATCCCAGTGTCCCCACACAGGGCAGCCAGGACAGGAGAAAGGACACACACCCGCCAACGCTCTCAGGAAACAGGACTTGGCGTTCCCGGCTTCCACTGCGAAGCTCTGGTGCTGGGCTCTCTGGAAGCCTCTCTGTGGCCACCCCACCCCCCTCGCTTTCTCACCTCTTTTTTCTTCCGCTTCCCTTTGGACTTGCTCTCCTTGAGCTTCTTGGATTTCTTCTTCTTGGGGAGGCTCACGGGCTCCGCAGGGAAGAAGCCCTGGAAGCCTTCAAGGCCACCATCTTCTTCTTCTGGAAGAGCCGAAGGGGAAGAGGTGACCCTCTACTCCCTTAGGCAGAGCCCCAGAGACCTCCCCATCCTGTGCCAGGCCAGGTCTCTGCCCCCATGCCCTTCCCAGACCCTCTGGCGGACAGCATCAGGTCCCCTCTCTAGGCCTCTCCTTCCCTCCTCTATAATGGGACAATAGCCATGTCTACCCTTGGAAAGACGGGTGACATGGAAGCCGAATTCCAGGAGCTAAAGTGACTAATCTGCTGGCACTGTGGACATGGTGCCTAGGGAGGGTCAGGGCCAGACAGAGGGGCCAACCTAAGTGGGGCCCATCTTGCCTTGTGAATACAGGACTATAGGGACACTTGGGTCCCATCACCAGGGGACCACACAAACCCAGCACGGCAAGCACTGGGGGGTTGAGGAGGGACCCAACCAGGATGCCAAGACACCCTGTGGATCTGATAGTACCCCATGGGGGCATCGCACACCCATGCACACCTGTGCACACTCCCCACCCTACACATACGCCAGACAGCATGCCAAGCACATGCCAGCTGGGCACCCAGAAAGATGTGGCACCCCAGAGATGCACATTCCCCACATGTGGGCTTCCTAGAGGCTACCAGGATCCCCTACTTGTTTCAACACTTTAAAGGCTGAAAAGGGAGCAGAGTGGGCTTGGGACTAGAGTATTGTGAAGAAAGAACTGGTGCTGGGTGTGGTGGTGCACACCTGTAATCCCAGCCACTAGGGAGGATGAGGCAAGAGGATTGCAAGTTTGAGGCCAGCAGGGGCAACTCAGTGAGACCCTGTCTTGAAATAAAAAACAAAAGGGGCTGGCATGTAGCTTAGGGGAGCACACCCAGGGCCCGTGGTTCAGAAAAAGAAGCTGGCTGTGAGCTGCATGCACTCCCTTAAAGGGCGGGGGTGACTGCCCTTCCCCAATCTCCAACCTAGAGAAGGGGGTCTCCCATGTGTACTGGGGGCATGAAGTGTGATCCTGCCATGGGGACATGGTTGGCTGGGGCCTGACTTCCACTCAGGAAACCACAGGTGAGTCCAGGGTTCCAGAACCCCAGGATGGGCCACAGAGGGGAGGGGAGGGTCCCTGGGGGACACAGCACTGAGAAATAAATCACCCAGAGTAGCAACAGGCTCACTCATGGGGCAAATGGGCATCCACAGGAAGAACCTCCAAGAGCTGATCCCCCTGCCAGCCAGTGGACCACCCCCCCCTGGCCAGCTCATCCTGCCCACCCCCATGTGCAGTGAGTGGCTGGGGGAGCCCAAGAGGAGCAGAGAGCTGGCTGGCTCGGTCCAGTGGGAGACATAGCAAGGGGAGCTCAGACCACCTTGCAGGACCCTGATAAGGGCAAGAGATCACCAGGGACAGTCACCCAAGAGAGGGCATCCTCAAAGTCTTTGTCACCATCATGTGCAACCCACTGGCCAGCTGTGTGCACCATGCAGGGCAAATCTCAGACACAATAGTCACATGCGTGTGCAAGATAAACGTGTTCACATGCAGGACTCAACCAACATCCTCTCCTGTGCTCCACACAGGTCCCCCTGCAGTCCCTGTCCCCAGGAGGAAGGGGAGGCTCCCACTGGGTCTCTGCAGCTTCAGCCACACAACCAGCCCTCACAGGGCCCTGGTGGCTCTGCTGAGTAGGCACCCTTCCCACCCTTGGCCAGCAGGGCCAGAGTGTACAGGTGCCACCCCACCCAGGTGAGGGCTGCACCAGCACCTGGCCCCTCTGCACCAGGGCCCCATCAGGGAGCAAGCCCTGCTATGCCAGCGCAGCCCCCGAGTCCCTGGGCAAGAGCAGGGCATGCCTAAGTCCCAGCCCCTCCCTGTGCCGAGGGGGTGGGAACCCGAAGGAGCAGCAGAGCAACACAGACAAGGAGGAAGTAGACTCCAGGAAGCTGCCACTGCTGGGTGACTCCTGAGGACCAGCACAGTGTGTGGGGACCAGCAGAGAGGGGCATTGCTGAGGAAGCACCCTTGGAGATGCAGCTGCTGTGGCCTTGGATGGGCGCTGCTCACAGGGGCATGGACAGTCCCCTCCAAAGTCAGGCTTATATAGACCAGGCCCTGGGTACAGCCAGGACAAGACCAGGGGTTGCTAGAGCTGCCCCCATTCTGTCCCTCCAAGACTTGGAAAATGTACCTGGGGACCCCAAGTCATCCTGCAATGGAGGAGTCTAGCTAGCAGTGGCAGGGCCAGCAGGCAGCGAGGCTACAGTGGCCAACAGGATGCCTACCCGTACCTGCCCACTCCCCTGGCTCCAAGGAACCCGCCCAGGCAGAGCCACCCCACCCCCAGCAGTGCTCAACACTGATTATGTAACAGGCTCCAGACTGACGCAATCTCGCAATGTTGGGAGGGGATCTCCCTCCTTTCCCTCCTCTGGGCTGTCCCCTGTACCCTTCCAGAGGGCGGTCTCCAGACTTAGGAAGGCCAGTCCAGCACATGGTCCTGACTGACCACAATAGATGGGACAAACAGGTAGCTGAGAAAGCTTGTGATCTGCCTACAGTGGGAAGGCAGGCAAGAGGCAGCCCACAGGAAGCCCTAACCTCGCCCAGAATGAGCCTCAGAGAACTTGGTCCTGGACAGACCCCTCCTCCACTCCCAGAAGACCTCAGAGCCAAAGGCCATCTGCCTAATCAAATCCTCCTCCAGGACGGTTTGGAACTGGCACAGGAGAAAGGGACCCAGCCCTGGCCACCCCCATCTCTGACCCCCACAAGGCTTCTGGTGGCCCTGGGGATACCTCAGGTCTGATCTTCTGTGATACTGTCTCCCCCATGTACTCAAGCCCCAGTCCCCTCCACCCACACTGCCCTTCTCCCTCTTCTGCAACAGGTTATTCAAGCAACCCCACCATCAGTCACTCCTGGAGACCCTGGCACTGTGCCCGGGGACCCCAGCCCCTCTTCCCTGCAGCCCCAATCTGACAGAGACAGAGCAGAGAGTGGAGGGTTCTGAGACGCAGGACAAGCAACCATTGGGGGGTGGGTTACCCAGTGCTGGCTCCAGGACCCCTGTCCTGCCAGCTCCTGGCCCCTCCCTTCTGACCTGCCTGGCTGCGCCCTCCCGCACCAGCCCTGCCCCTCTGCGGCCTGAGGTTCCATCGATCCAAGCCAGCTATAATTAGGACCATTAGCCTGGTTATCTCTCACCTCCCAAGCTGCCCAGGCAAACAGGCCTGGGGAGGGGCAGGGGAGACTGCTTCAGAGACAGGAGCGGATGACTGGATGGACAGGGAAGGGACGGAGTCTGGCAAGGTGAAGATAGGGACCTTCTGCACTTTTTTCCTAAACTCAGCCCAGCCCCTCACTAGCTCCCTGCACATGCTCTGGCTCAGTCCCCAGGGACCCAAGGCTGAAGCTGGGTGGCCCTTCTCAGCATTGGCGCTGTAGTGGCTGACACCTGCATACCATCTACACCAGCCTCTGAGCACCTAACAGAGTCAAAATCATTGTGACTCCACATAGCAGCCCTGTGGGAGACAAGAATTAGCAATCTCATTGCAGATGTGGAAACTGAGGCTCAGAAGGTCTCATCAGCTGCCCACATCTCGCTAGCAGGTGGAACAGCCACATCTGAACCCACAAGCAGTTCCTGCACCAAGCCCCTGCCAAATCCCTCCAGCATTTCAACAGCATGTCTGGTGTGCCAAGCTGGGGGCTGGACCCTGGGGACAACGAGGTGACTGAGGCCAAGGCAGGCAGGTCTGGAAGGTCACAGAGGCCTCTCAGGGAGATCAGGGCTGGTCCAAGCACACACCCTTAGGGCAAGCCCTGCCCATTCTGGGGAGGGGCAGCAGCATAGCCAGAAAGAGGCTGCAGGGGGCTTTGGAAAGCAAGCGTGTGGCTGTGGAGGGAGGTGAGGCCACCCGATTCTGGATGTTTGAAAGACAGGTGGGAGCTGGGACAAGATCTCCACTGTCAAGGTCTGGGCCTCCATATCAGGCAACAGTGGGGACCCAACTCAGTACCCACCGTCCTCCCCAAGGTCTGGGGACAGGCTCCTTCTGTTCCCTAGCCCCACAATCCAGCTCCAAGTGGGAAATAAGGCCATCTGGTGGTCAGGAGGAGGGAGGGACAGGGCAGCAATCTGGCTTCAAATCACCACTGCTCCGTGGGGATGGCCCCACAAGTCTGGGCCTGGCTGGCTCTAGCCTCTGTAAAATGGCCCATCACAGCATCCCTCCTCTGGGGTGACAGAAGAATCAGAAGCTGTAAGTGAAAAGTGGGGATGTGATACCCAGGAGGAGCTCAGCAATGCAAGCAGAGCCTGGGAGGGTAGGGACGGGACTGGGCTAGCAGGTCTGTTTCAAGAGCTAAGGACCAGGAGGTTCTGGCCAAGGAGGAGCCAGAACTGAAATTCCAATTAGTCCTTGGACCTCCCAGCATGACACCAGACCTACGCTGATGTGGGGGGCAGTACTCAGTACTCCCACCCGAGAAGCGATTAATAATTTATTTATGACATTAAACAAAACCCAGACATCACCTCATTGGCGTCTCATCAAAAGAAAGCGCCAGTCCTGAGAGGGAGGGGAATAGAGGGAAGGTGGTAGGGCTTTTACCAAGGATCAAGGACGGTCTGGAGAGAGTGAGGGGGGCCCAAGGCAGGGGTGGGGCAGGAAAGAGAGACAGGAGAAGAGGCCAGGGAGGCAAAGGGAGAGGTCAAACAGAAAGAGAAGCTGAGGCGAGACTGATGGACAAAGAGATGGAAGGAGGAGGACAGAGGGAGAGAAACAGAGCAGGGGGGGATATGGACAAAGACACAGAGATGAGGCTGAAGATCTCAAAAGATTTTCACTACAAGAGCCCCAGGAAGACATACACTGTGTCCAAAACCTGACTCAGAGAAGATGCTCAAGAAATCTGCACTGATGGGCTGGAGCGGTGGCTCAGCGGTTTCAGCGCTTGCTTGGCAAGGGTGAGGACCGGGTTCTAACCCCAGCACCACGTACGCAACTAAGTGTTGGAGCAACTAAGGCCATGTGAAAAACTAAATAAAGTTGTTTCTTTCTCTGTCTCTCTCACTGTCGCTCTCTCTTTGAAAAAAAAAAGAAATCTGCATTGAGTGGACAGATGGATGAATGGATGACGGATGGATGATGGATGGATGGATGGATGGATGGATGGAAGGAAAAATGGATAGATGGGTGGCAGATAAGCAGGCGTATTGATGGACAAATGGTGGATGGAGGGATGGTGGATGGATGGATGGATGGACGGAAGGATGGCAGATAAGCAGGCATATTGATGGATAGATGGTGGAGGGATGGTGGATGTATATATGGATAGATGAATGGATGCATGATAGACTGATGGATGGATATTAAGTATATGAATGGTAGATGAATGGATGGATGGTGGATGGACAGATAATGAGTACGTGGTTAGTTGGTTGGTTTTATGGGTGAATAGGTAGATGTTTGGGTGGGCAAGTGAGTGGATGGATAGATAATGGACGGAGGGATGGATGGATGGATGGACAGACAGATGGACAGATGGATAGATGGATGGCTGGATGGACAGATAGATGGACAGATGGATGGATGGACAGATAGATGGACAGATGGATGGATGGATGGATGGATGGACGGATAGATGGATGGATGAACGGACAGACAGATGGATGGATGGATGGATGAATAGCTGGGTGGATAACTAAATTAACTGATGGAATGACACATGATCCTGAGCCTTTCATCACCTTGGAGTGAGAATGAAAATACTGGCCAAGTCTCTGGGAAAAGTGTGCTCCCTTTGCCTCCCTCCTCCCAGAAGGAATATTAAATATAATCACAATCCCTGGAACCCGCCCCCCATTTCTCAAAAACATCGGCAAGCTAAGAAAGCATTGGCCTTGGAAGTCATGAGATGGCCCCTGAGACTCAGGAAGCCAGACATGCTCATGTATGAGGAGCTAGTCCTACGGGCATGGGGAACACAGGCCAGTCATGTGTCCCTGGGACCAGAGTGGTCACACTGCCTGGTCAGGGGAGAACCTGGGCTCACCAGCTTTGCCGTGATTAAGAAAGAGCTAGGCCAAACAGGCAGGGAACTCACCAGCCCACGAGTGGCCCCAAGAGGAATTGGAAGAGATCTGAGGTTCCAGGTCCCTGTCCTCCATCCCCCAGCCCTACCTTGGGTGCTTCCTGCCCAGGCTCCTACTCCCTCCAGCTTACTGGATGAAAGTGCAAGTCTCAAAAGCATTTCCTTGGGGAGGCAGGATGGCTGCACCCCTTGGATGGTGCCAATTCTCCCAGCTACGGTTTGTTGGGCACCCATTATATGCTGGGCACTATGACCTAAATGTTCCACACGCACCATCTCATTAGGCCTCACAATTACCCTCTATGAGGTAGCTAGAGTTATGTCTCATTCTAGAAGCAGGGACACTGAGGCAGAAGGCTGGGGAGTTTGTCCAAGGCCGCTCAGCTAGCAAGAGCAAAGCTGAGGGCTGAGGCCTCCTCCATCCAATTCCCAAGACCGCACTTTGACCCCAGGAGAATTTGGCAGTTGCTGGTCCCTAAGCCAGAAGAGGTGGGCACCCACCCCAACTTCCTCCTGGAAGCAGCCTCACCCACCGCCACAAAGTCAGAGTCAGGGCTGGTAGGAAACAAGAACACTGTCACGTGAGCAAGGGCCACTCTGAGGAGACGGGACACAGAGCGGAGTCCAAAGGAAAAAGATTCGACAAGTTCAACCACTTTGAATGTAAAAAAAAAAAAAGTTTGACAGCTCCCAAAATATTAGGCAGCTCTAACTTCAAACTAAAATGTTAAAATGTTCTGGAGCCAGCTGACTCTAGGGGTCACTGCCATGGACCTGGGCCCGGGCTGCAGAGGAGCCACAGAGGGCTAGTGGGCAGGCCAGTCAGCACTAGAGGTGGGAGGTGAGGCTGAAGCTGAGGCCAGCACCATGTCCAGGGCCCCTCCACCCTCAGATGCTGAGACCATAATGACCTCTTAGCCCCCTTGGTTCTGGGTGCTGGACACAGCAGGTGGTCAAGGGGTCCATTAAGAAGGGGAGCCCAGGGGCTGGAGCGCTGGCTCATCAGTTATGGTGCTTGCCCGGCATGCCCAAGTATCCGAGCTCAAACCCTAGCACCCAAGTACACAACAAAGTGTCAGAGCAACGAAAGCCATGTGAAAAACTCAATAAAAATTGATTCTCTCTGTCTGTCTGTCTGTCTCTCTCACTGTCCTTCTCTCTTTGGGGGAAAAAAAAAAGGAGGGGGCCCACTGGTCCAAGGAGGGAAAGTTACTCTCCAGATGGCAGGAAGTGCTGTTGGGACAATAAACATTCAAATGAGTCTCAGTCTGCAATGGGGCCACACCTGAGGCAGAGCACCAAGAAGGCCAGGAGCAGAGGTCACAGACAGGACCCAAGTACAAGCCAGAGCCTGTGGTGGGATCAACAAGGACACCTGTGTGGCTCCTGGAGTGGATGAGGGGCACAGAGAGATAAGGATGGACCAAGGCACCCAGCTGATTCCTGCTCAGGGGTGATCCTGGCTCTAGGTGGGGGTGGTGAGAACTGGATGGTAAGGTCATGGAGCGCAGCTGGAGCCCAGGAGGCAGAGCAGCTCATCTGCTAGATGGCCAGGGCACGAATTCCCAGGCTGGAGGTGCAAGAGCAGGGTGTCTCCTCTGCCAGGCTTTGGGGACCAACCCCAGACACCCTGGAGGGAGAGGGAGAAGAGGGGGACAGATGGGAGATTACGACCAAGACCCTCTGGCTCCAAAGAGTGAGCTGGGTGCCCACTAGCCTAGCCCTGCTCCCCTACCCCATTTCCTTCCCTCCCCAAGCTCTGTACCCAAATACAACTCAAGAGAGCAGAGAGTGTGGCAGAAGAGGTCAAGGGATTCCACAAGGGATCCACAGACGGGGGCCTGTCCATGCCCACTCAGCTGACCACAAAGGACCACACCCCAAACACCAAAGGGAGTCTCACTGAGGCAGCCAGTGAACCAGAGCACTGGACAGCCAGGCTCCAAGGCAGAAAGCAGCTTTCCTCCCATGTGCTGGGCCTGTGGACTCTCCTCCTGGGAATGAGTCTGATTCCACCAGTCTGGGAAGGTGACAGCTACCCTCCAGGCAATACCGCCCTATGATGGGGACAGCCACCCTTATTCCGTGCACCCCAGAGGCCTTTTTGCCTATTTGGCCTCACTGAAGGGAAAGGGCAAGCTCCTGCCCAGGCCCCTTCACAGAGTTCAAGCCACTAGGCAAACAGGGATAGTGAGGGCAGTGGAGGCCACCTGGAGGGAGGGACTCCCCACATTAGTGGGAAGGTGTGGGGCCGCCTGCGGGTTGCTGCTCCCCAACAGGAGTTGGGGTGCCACTGTGTGGAATGGTCTCACGCCTGGGGAAGGCATAAAACATTCCCGGGCCTGGCAGTTTCTGGAGTGCAGCAGGGGAGCGGGGAGGCGGGCACGGCCCTGCCCAGCAGGGCTAGGTGGGGATACGTCGGAACAAATGGCGGGTGGCTCACTGAAGGGCTATCCTGCAAGGAAACCCCTGACGCACAAGCCCCATTCCTGCAGGATTCTGAGAGATTGCAAGGGAGAGAGGCGGTAAGGGCAGGGGCAGGGGCGGCGGCCCTGGGGCGTGAGCCCCGGAGCCAAAGCAGCAGGGTGGGCAGGCATCGCAGCCGCGGGCTGGAGACCGCACGGGCGCTAGGGCGCGCCAGGAGGACGCCCGCGGCCCGGGCAAAGTGCTTCGCAGCGGCAGACGCAGCGCCCAGCGGCCGGGCAAGGGGAGCGGGAGTCCGATCCCGCGCGCCCCGGCTCGGAGCCCTCGTGGGCCCGGCGGGGAGCCTCCCCAGCCTGGGCGCCCGCCGGGTCCCTGAGCACCGCCCGTCCTTGCCCCGCCGCCGGCCCCACCCAGGCGCCCTGGGGCCGAACCGCGCGGGGTGCCGGGTCCTGCCTGCCCCAGGGGGCGCGTCGGGGAGGGGGCGGCTGCGCCAGCAACAGCGCGACGCCCGCCCCCTTCAAGGGCACGCGGGCTGACCCCGCGGCGCCGCGCCCCCTCCCCGCCCGCCCCCTCCGGCCCGCGCCGCAGCCGGGGTCCGGGTCGCACCCCGCCCTGGGCCGCCCGCGCGCAGGGCTCCGGCGCTCGCCCTGCCCCGCGCCCTTGGCCGCGCGGCGCCAGCGGGGCGGGAACGCAGCCCGCAGCCCTGGCGCCCCTCCCGCGCCGCGCCTGCCCCGCCGCCCGCCCCGCCCGGGGCCCAGCGCCCCGCGCCCCCTCACCTGACATCTCGTCCTCGTTCTCCATCGCCTCGGCGAACAGCCGCGGTAGCTCCTCCTCGGTGCCCAGCGGGCCCCGCATGCCCGGCGCGGGGGGGAGGGGAGGTGGGCGCCCCCCTCCCGCCGGGCGCGGTGCCAGCCTTAACCCGTGCGCTGCCGGACGGGCGCGCGCGGCGGGCGCGGCGGCCTCGGCGAGAAGATGGCGGCCGCCGGCCCCCCCGCCCCCCCGCGCCTCCAGCCCCCCGTCCCGACCCCCCTTCCTCCGGCCGCCTCAGCCCGCACCCGCACAGCCCGGGCCGCTCCGCGCGCCGCGCCTGGCAGCCCGAGTCCCGCAGCCGGCCGAGGGTGGCGGCGGCAGCGCCGGCGGCACGGCGGCACGGCGGGGGGGCGGCACACATGCCCGGATTGTGACGTCCAGTCTGGTTGCTGTGGCAACCCCATCCCATCGTTCCGGCGGCGGGACTAGTTAACAGCACACAACAAGTTGGGGGACTAGTCCTGAGCCGCCAGGCAAGCGTGGGGGACAGGGGCGCTCCGACAGGGGGAGCCGTCGAGGCGCCCGGGGACCCGACGGCGGAGCGGGCGGAGGGGACTCTGCAGCCCAGGAGCGGGGGGAGGCGGGCAAACGCGCGCCCGGGACAGGGCCAGCCACCGCCACGGCGCCCGCGAAGGCGCGGAGCGCGGGTTCCCAAATGCGCGGGGACGGGGTCGCTAGGGCAGCAGGGAGGAAGCGCCCCACTGGGCTTACGCGTGCCAGGACCCGCCCCGCACCTGGCTCCGGCCTCCACACGCTTCGAACCCCCTCTCTAAACCCATTTCAAACGAAGACTGGAAGGAAAATGTGGTCCGCGTTTGGAGAAGAGCCATTCTGGAGACTGGGCCAGACTCCTCCAGAAAAATCTGTGAGGGTGGCTGCGCGCACCTCCCACGTGCGCTCTTCCCAAACACTCCCCAGACTGGCTCCAATTCCAGCACATCTAGACCCCTGGGAGTAGTACTGCTCCGCGGGGTCTAGCCCCAGCTCCCACAGGAAGCAACACCTGTCGCGAAACGGGAAAGAGCCGCTGCTACTGCTGCCTCCCCTCGTTAGTTGTAGGTGAGAGTGGTGGCCCAAGCCCTGGGGAGCAAGACTGGAATTTTAAGTGAGTGCATTCAGTCTCGCAGCAAGTCCTGATGCTACTCTAAGAAGTTGCAGTGGCAGGCAGGATCACCAACTCGCATTCCAGAAGGATCAGAACGGATCAGAAAAACAGCCTCATCTCGCTCCCTGCAGCCAGACACGTGGGAGCTGCTGCCACGGAAGGCCTGACTTGGGAAGCTAAAGAGCACAAACCTCAGGTCTTGATTGAGCACCTTTCCTACCCAGACAGCCATCACCAGAGAGCTCTCCCTGTCCTGGCACTTTGGAAGAAAAATGAAAATTGTGTCCACTTGGCTGAGGGCCCCAGAGCAAGACCTCTTGGAGAGGTTGCCACAACCCAATCAGCCAGGCTATGGCTGGCCCAGGAGGGTTGAAAAGATCTATAGCAAAGCTTTCTTCTGATACCACCCAAAGTCATTGCCAGCAAGCCCAAAAAAATCTGTCCTCATTCTTGGGCAAAGGCTAGTTTGTCCAGCCTTCTGGAATCAAAGTACAGGGTGCTGAAAATCTCATATCTTTTCTTATTTTTTTTTTATTGTTTTTAAATTTTGAGACAGGGGCTCACTAAATTGCTGAGGCTGGCCTCGAACTTGTGATCCTCCTGCCTCAGCCTTCCTAGTCACTGGGATCTCAGGTGTGCATCACCACACCCAACTCTCAAATCAGTTTTAAAGCATACTACTGTACATTAGGGTGTTGGATCGGCACAGTGCAGATCTCCCATCAGGGGGAAGGGGCAGTGGGTAACAAGCAGGCTAAGAAACCAAAGGGCCTCCCTCAGCAAACTGCCCTCATCACTGAGCAGCTAGCTAAGGGAGCCCAAAATCACTGAGACTTGAGCCAGGCCTACATGTTCCCTGGAGGGCCTCCTGGCTCTTTCCATTGCCCCTGTTTCCCTGGCTCATAACTGTCCAGGAAATACCCCTAAGCGTAACCAAACATGCCCACCCTCCATCAGAAGGGAACTTTGACTTAATAGTATTTCCTAATTCCAGAGAGGCTCCACACACATGCATGTGCATGCATGCACACACACATACCCATTAACCTTGGCTCCAATCCCCAAGGCGAGGCCGAGAAAGTCAAGATATCATTCAACATGGAAAAGCTCCAACTGCTTAATTTGCCACAAATTAGAGGTGGGATGCTCATCACTCAGGATACTCCTCTCCCCTCCCTGCTCTTCCCCACACTGTGGCTAATACCCAAAGACAAAGCAAGACAAAAACTGGGGTGGTAAGACACAGGGGGTTTTGACTACAAACCTCCAGTAATTTTTAAAGGAGAGCTCTTATTATTGTTAAACTATTAAACATGCGTTTTCATGACAATGGACAGGAAATGCCTTGCGTTAAGGTTAGCTCAATAAACTCTGCAGTCGTGGGAATAAGCTATCATTAAGGTAAGAGTTTCAGTAGACAAGATACTCTTGTCTGCTGATCACAGAGCTTATAACCACATCTCAGTGACAATTCAAAAATCAAAATATTTTTTAAATATATTGGTTATAAAAGCATCATGGAAAAAATTTTTTCAAAGAATAGAGTTGAAGTAGAGACTCAACATCTGCACATAGGGAACTCGATCTCCATTCCTGGACTACGTGAATTCCTTACATGGACAACCAAAGTCCTGCCTGGGGATGGTTCGGTCTCACCAAGACCACCTGGATGGATATTTTACACCAGGCTTCTTGAGGACAGTGAAGTGCTGGTATCTACAGAGATCAGGCCTCTGCAGGGCACCACCTACTGAGCAGAGGGCGACTCGCTCACCCAGAACTGCAGTGTCCTCTGGGTAGAGGGACCAATGTCCCTCTGCAGTGCCAAGACCCAGCTCCTCCTTGAGGCCTTTCCAAATATGGACCTTGCGTAAGCTACTTGGGGTTTAGGGGCGGCAGGAGCTTATCAGAAACCTAACTGCAGGCCTGAGCCTAAGGCATGGGATCCCACTAACTCCCTCCGAGGCGCCCGCCACCCTACAACACAAAGCTTATACTGAAAGGGTGTGAAGGAAACCGGTGTGCTTCCCAAACCCCAGAACAGCAAGTGCCTGGGGTAGGACTTCAGTGTTAGGGCATCATTGCAAAGGCAGCCCTCCACCCACTTCCATCAGCACCACCTCCTGGCTGGGGCAGCAGGGCCCGCCCACACACCTCTTTCCACTTTCCTGTCCTCAGAGAAGCCACCTCCACAGCCCCAAGGACTGGCCCATTACCCTGCCTCAGCTGAAGGACCTCCTTCCAGTGGCGGCTCAGGAGCAAGGTCCCAGCAGCCTCCTCCAAGGGTACTCAGACCTGCAGGGGCTTCTTGTACAGGGTCCACATCCCTGCTCCCCTCTCACTGAACAAGCTTGGGGACAAGTCCCAAGCACAACACGGATGCCCAGCCAGGTTCCAGGATCCCCTGAAGTTACCACCAACTTTAAGAGGAGCCCCACCCCTACACAGGGTCCTCACCTTTCTACAAATCAAGTGTCCCCTAAAAAGGGGGCGGCTTAAACCCCGCTGTAGTAGCTGTCTTCAAGGAATCTGGTAAACTGAACCCACGTTCCCCGCACCTCTACTCAAGGCACCAACAAGCAGACGTGGGAGCATGTGTCAACACCAGGCTATTCCAAGGACCACAATACTACTCAGAGACAGGGCTCACTGGTCAGAAAGGGGACAGAAAAGGCTTCTGACAGCACAGCATTGGGCCTTCAGAAATGGTAAGTTCCTGGCAGTGCACTCAGGAGGGCAGCATCTGTGGTGACCGGAGGCCAGTGTTCTATTTGAACTTACTTCACAGCTTAAAAGCCAGTGACCCCCATGTTTCTGTGCCCCAACATTTCAGATTGGGCAGGCAAAGCTCAAGGCCAGACACAGCGAGTAGGACTGAGGTGCCCAGGGCGCGGCTGCTGGTGCTGAAGGAAGCAGGTGGAGGGCTGCCTTTGCAATGATGCCCTAACGCTGAAGTCCTACCCCAGCCACATCGCTGTTCTGGGGTTTGGGAATCACAAGTTCCCCATCAGAAACAAGCACTTGTTTACAAAGCTCTTCTCCCGCCACAGGGTCTGAAGCCTTCTCCTGAGAGCTCAGTCACAGCCAATTCCCTCCTCAAGGAAGCAAATGGAGAGAAAAGGCATTTTCCTGTTCACCTCCTAAAGACCAAGGTAACTGTCGGTACAGCAATCACCAGTGAGAATAAAGTTGAACAGGTTAACAGGACAGTTAAGAAAAAGGCTTGCACGGTAATAGTAGCCATGTGTTAGCCACTTTAATATAAAATGTGATCAAAACTCAATTACAGGAGTTCAAAAAGGCATAGAAAAACCAATGAGTGTCAATTTCATTACAGTTTTTAAAATTGAGGACCTTTTCAAAAAACCTTATATGCTAATTTCAGTCAAAACTGAAAATCACTACATGGGAACATCTAAGCAACAAATTTCCAAACCCGTCACAAACTTAGTCATGATAAGGGACACAGCCAAAGAGCAACTGATGCCTCAGTTAGGTTTGAAAGAAATCCTGCCTTCTGTGAGGGCAGAGGAGGAATGGGCAACAATTCTGCCTCAGGAAATTTGCATAGAAATAGAAAATGCTAGAGCCCTTGCCACAGTGAAATTGCAAAACCTCAATATGTTAAACTCAATCCAAGAAGCACCAAG